>CAAKHD010007910.1:40918-54528 GCA_901007705.1 Fistularia tabacaria
TTTTTTTTGCTGTGTTTTTTTGGGGGAAGGGGGGGGTGATATTTTTGTTTTTCCCCCGTCTGACCCCCCCCCCCCCCCCCTCCACTCCCCTCTGCGTCCGGCGGCTGCAGGAATGTGCGAGTCCAGCTTCGTCCCAAATGACTGAACACACAAAAAAAGGATTTAACTCTTTGTCAAACTCCAAAACAGCGCAAGGCTCCTCAAACCAAAACCCCCGCGCTTCCCCCCTCAGACCCTGACCCAACTCCCCCCATTGTGGCCGGGCCCCTCCCCTGCATCCCCCCTGACCCCGCCGCCCGCATAAAAGACCCATCAGAAGTATCGCTGGCTGAATTTACAAGTGAAAGAGGCCCAATAATGGAGCGGTTAGGGAGAAGAAAGAGGAGACGGAGGGGCACTCACAGATGTGGAGGTGGTGGGAGGAGGATGAGGAGGAGGAGGAGGAGGGGAGGAAGGAGCAGCGTCCTATTGTTGCCCCCTCCCCGCCGCGGCAGGGAGGACTGGGGAGAGGCAGGGAAACGGTGGAAAGCAGGAGGAAAAAGTAACTTTCAGCTCCCTGGTTTGCAGAGGAGGAAGGAGAGAATGTGAGAGGGAATGAAAAGTAGAGGAGAGGAGCATCATCATCATCTCTCTTCCCTCGGTCTTCCTTCCGACTCCTTTTTTTTTCGCTCCCTACTTTCTCTATCGGCTCTTCCTCATTTCTCCCCTCCATCTTTGCTCCCCATCTCTACAGCCTGTGTGAGTGTGGTCATACATGAGGATGATGTCCTTCCTCCTCCTCCTCACCTCCGGTGTAATCGCAGCAGGTCTGATGAAGACATCATGTCCAATAGGAGGCGACGCCAAGAGGCTACGTGTTCGACTCCGAGCAGGGAAGTCCAGGCCAGGAATGGACTCTTCAACAAGTGCAGGAGTTAAAGCTTGACAGAATAAAAGTGCCTGAAACATAGAAATAATTTCACTGTCTTCTGGGACACGCAGACACACACCACTACTTTCCCTTCCTGTTGAGTTTAAGGGAGTCTCTACCGTGAGGGTCGCTTATTTTCAAAGAATGAGGAGAACCGCAAATTGTACATCACAAACTAAGCAGGACTCCGTTCACACGCAGCCGCCCGACTTGGTTCTCCGACATCAACTCGTCATGTCTGCCCAGCAGGCACCGCCGAACAACGAGGATGAGGAGCGTGACAACATCCTGACATCTTGGTACTGAAGAACTTTTGGAAACAGGTTCCTCAAGAGTCACCAGGCGACCACATTCTGACTTCCTGTCAGGAACCTGCTCTCAGATCTGATTGGCTGGTCAGCTCTGCTGCAAAGATGTTCTAAGATGGTTACTTGAATAAATGAATTATAACTTCAACGATTCAATCAATTAATGTGATATTTATAAAAAATGGGGGGGGGTCTCAGTCTACGGAGCTTTGGTCGTCGTTTCCAAAATGTTGGAAGGAAAAGCAAACAAAAAAAACATGATTGAATTGGCAACATAATCAGATTTATTACAAAATAAACAGCCTTATCAGTCTGATATTGATCTGATGAGCCTCAGATTGGCCTGCGTCGCCACGGTTACCACAACCTATAAATCATTCCTGATGTTCGAACAGCTGTGAGTCGTAAACGATCTGATTTGTAAGAGTTCCTCATATCTCCCAATGATTAATCAGGTCCATAAAGTAACCTTAGCTTTGAAACAGGAGGCCCTGATTTTTAACCCCTCCTCCTCCTCCTCAGCCATCTGTCAGCATGCACACACTGCCATCTTGTGGTCATAGAGGTCAGGTGTCGCAGGCCTGCAGGTACCGAGTGAAAACCATGTGGTTTTCTTCAGTCTGGATTTTCAAAATTATATCCCCCGGATGTTTCAGCTAAACTGGTTCGACCGGCAGATTCACAAACTTTGGGAGGTGAAAGTTGTCTCTTTTTTTTTTCTTTCTTAATGCGATGACATTGAAATGGCTTTCGCCAAAATTTCAGACTGATTTTCAGAAACCTCCTTCTTTATTTTTTAGCAGGACTCAACAGTCTGACTTCTTTTAAGTAAACACTCAAAACAGTCACCGCTAAACTTCCCTGGAGAACAAAACCTCCAGCGGGGGGAGGCACCGGGAAGATGTGGAATCCCCATCAGCTGTTGGCGAGGCTTCCTGTCTACTGACCCGAATGAGACAGAAAAATAATGGGACTCTGGTGAAGCATCTGTTTCCGTTGCACTTGGTGTGTGTGTGTGTGTGTGTGTGTGTGGGGGGGGGGTTAAGAATCGCCTGTTGGATGTCTTAGTAGTTGGGAGTGAGGACCTCTTCATCACTTCTGGTTTTGGACTGAAAATAACCCTAAAACAAAACACTTGTCCTTCAAATGACCTTGAAGTTCCGAGTCCAGCATTCCTAGGCCGGCTCTTTTATCCGATCATCTGAAAACTAAAAGATCCGGCTTATCAGGGGTGATGTGGTGTTTCCTGTTCCTTCTCTCCAGCCTTTCCTGGCCGGAGTGAAGTTGCATCTTTGGGTTCTTGTCCCTTTTCGCCTTTCTTTTTTTCATTTTTCAAAAAGTCCCATGATCAGAGAACACACCATCTTCATCTTCATCATCATCATCATCATCATCATCATCAACAGTCAAAATGCTCCTTTCCTGGTTTTCAAAGGAGCCTTTGAGTGTCTTTTCAGCGGAGATGCGGTAAAAACAATTAATAAAAAAAGTAATAAATAAAAAAAGAGTGGGGAGGTTTATCAGCCGTCCTGCTGGGGAGCCAGGCCTCCAGCCAGGGGAGACGGATCAATAACTACCAGCCTGCAGCGCAGCGGTTGTAAATTCTGGGAGCGGTGTGGAGTTCTGGCTTCTCCCCCCCCCGGTGACTCAGCATAAACGCTGCCCTAAATCAGCGGTGGAAATCCAGCGACCTGGACACACCTGGCTCCTCACAGGAAGAGGTCGATCTTGGCGGAGACCATCTTGCAGCCTGTGGTGGAGAAGTACTGCCCCGGGACGGGGGCGTAGGTCATGTCGCCCCCTAGTGCTTGCACCACGTCATGGCGGTGGCAGCTGCTGCGCTGGCAAAGCTGGGCGTGGACGCAGCGCTGCACGTGATGACGGCCCAGTGGCAGGAAGGGCACGAAGCGCGTGATCAGCCCCCGCTGGACCAGGTGGGGTAGGTGGAGGCCACCTGCAGGGAGGAGAGAAGGTCAGCGGCAGCAGCTCACCTTCCTCACATCTTCCTTACATTTTATCGCAACTGCTTTTCTGAGAATTTCCAAATATTCAACTGGATTTCTTTTCATTTACATATCTTTTCTCATGAATTCATTCTATCATAGTCTTCAAACTCACTCTCAGCAACTCTATGAATTATTAAAAAAAGAATTCAGGTCATTTTAACCCCCCTTCATTTTCTGGTTGTTTTATAAATTAATGTTCACGTATTTTTCCAGAAAATTTAAGTTCATTTTTAATACATTCTCAGGATATTATAAAAGAAATATATTCAGATTAGTTTTTAGCTGTATCAATGGGACTTCTTGTGACTTTTAAACAAATTTCTACTTAATATTCAGTTAATTTATTTCCTATTTTATTTTCATTTTTAGGAATATGGTTTATGCTCCCGAGCTGATGGTCTGGTAAAGTCTGAATTTTATTTTCCTTTTTCCTTTTTATTCTCCAGTTTGACTGGAAATTGTCTCTGTCCTGCCAGGTTACCAGAAAATTCTGTAAATAACCTGGCACTAACTTGTGTTTTTTCTGTAAACCGCCTCAGCGATGGCGTCCTGCAGCTCTGCCAATTGGATCTCCTCTCTGTCAAGTCCGGCTCGCCGCTGCTCCAGAACCACCTTCTCGATCACGTCCTCCCCTGTGGTGCTGCGGGGGGTAGAGGAGGTCGTCAGAGCTCCAACAGGAACCTTCTCTCCCAGGAGGTGCTTTCAATTTAATCCAATAATATCCTGTTAATCTGGTGGTCCTCGGAGACCAATGATGGGATTAGGCCAACTCCCTCTCTGGTCGCCTTTAACCATATTCTCAGGTAATTCATTCATTCATAATCTAGACCAGCGGTTCTTAACCTAGGTTCGATCGAACCCCAGCAGTTCGGTGACCCAGTCTCAGGGGTTTTGCAAGGTCAAGACACACACCCAACTCACATGATTTGTGATGACACGCCCTGCTTGGCCATCATTGGCTGCAGGTGATCACGCTACATTGCTTGGCCTATCTGTGCCGCAGGGAATTTGGTGCGCTCAGTAGTCCAATTGTGACTGTCGTGATGGTATGTCATGTGATTTCTTTCTTAATATGTTGATCCCTTCATACTAACTATGTTGAACAAAAAAATAAAGAGGTTGGACTAACATGTACGATGTGGATTTCCATGTATATCGGAACGTGATGGGACTCAGCATCCTATCTGCATGATTTGCAATGTCAAGTTGAGCAATTCTAGTCTAGCACAAAGCTTCATGGAAATCCACATTTTTGAACCCCAGTACCATATAAATCGAACTAAAAAGACGATTTTTTTTATTCAGAGTTGTTTTTTTAAAGAAAATAATATTTTTTTAACCCATAAATGAAAAATCTGCATGTTTGGAGCCCACTGTATATACATATGTTTTGAATTTAAAAAAAAATTATATTTTAATTTTCCTGTTAAGATAAATGTGGCGAATGCGCATATGAAACTGGAAGGGTTCAGTACCTCCTACAAGGTTAAGAAGCACTGATCTAGACCCTTTATCCTGCTCAAAGGGTCGGGTGGAGGCCTGGAACCAATCAAAGCTGACATTGAGGTAGAGCATGACTTAACCTGGACATGTCAGCTGTCGATCATTTAACCATTCACTGCCATTCACACCAACGCACAATGAACCTACTGACTGTTTCTGGACTATGGGAAGAAGATAGAGAGCATAGAGAGAACCCAAAGAGAGCCCAGCTGGATCCTATTCACAGTGCCTCCGTGCTGGCATGAGAGTTAATTTCAAATTATTCTTTTTATTATATTAATTTCATTTTCTGAGACTCACTCAATTGATGATTCTGACATTGAACTGATTTACAGGTAATTTCTTTCAAATCTCAGCATTTAAAATATGAATTAAAGGTGTTATTGTAAATTTTCTGTTCTGTTTTAATTCCTTTATTTCACCTGTTAATTTATTTTGAACTTTTTAATTTTCCCCTCATATTTTTTCTTGATCATCTTGTTACGGCTCTTAACCTCAGTCAAATTCTCACTGAACATCTGGTTGTTTGAAACCAGTTTGTCAGATTATTGTTTATTTATTCTCAAATTAACTTTTCGAAAAAACTCGAAAAAACTCTAAACTCTATTTGGAGATGTTCCTTTTTTCCAGGGAATTCTGTCCCAATCACAACTTCTTTTATCAGTTTTAGCTTCATAATTATGCTGTTTTTTACTAATTTCTGTGAACTTCCTTTCTGGCTTTTTACTCTTTTTATGTTCAAGTTACTTCTCTCTTTTTTTTTTAATATATACTGACTTTTGTGTCATTTTTGGTGAATATTCTGAGACACTGTGATTGAATTTCCAAAAACTTGAAACTATTTTCCACTTGATTCTTTTCCATTTGCAGTTCATTTGTGTGACAGTAACCTGATGAAGATGTAGATGGCTTTTCGGTAGTTGGTGCTGAAGACAACGTGGGCCGGGCCCAGGAAGGGCTCTAGGACGTCCACCACGCCTGGGGGCATCTTCTCCATCTCATCGAAGATGAAGATGGAACGAGCGCAGAGCGTCAGGTTCCCCTGCACCCAATTCTTCAGCTCCTCCTGGAAGACAAGAACAGGGACTTAATTCTGGAAACCTCGTGGTGTCAATGCACTTCCTCCTTATCATGTACAACTAAACCCAGTCTGAAAAATTCTCAATGACTGATTTTTTGTCCCTTTCTTGTTTCAACATCAATCCTGCTGAATATTAAGGCAGCACGTCACCTGACTGTCATGAAATTCTTATTTCTCTGATGAACTTTCCTACCAATTTGAGTAATTTCATACATTTTCTTCAACTAATTTCTTGCCAATTTTCCTCAGACTTTCAGGACACTTCCTGTTGACACAGAGAGAATGCCAAGAAAAGGTTTATTAGTAATTTCATATATTACATATTTCCTAGATTTTCAAAGTTTCAAGAAAGAATGCTTCATTTTTCAGATTTTAGTCAGACAACAAATAATGTTTTTCTGTACATTTGAGCTTGTTTTCACAAAGTCCTGCTCTTTCTTCTTGATAATGTGACAGGTTTACTGATTCATGACGTGTCTAGCATTCTCCTCACCCTGTAAGCCTCCGGCCTGCCGGGGAGTGGGAAGTGCAGCGTGGGGATAAACTGGTGGATATAGGGGCTACTGGCCGAGCCATAAAGGTGACGGGCCAGCATGGAGCCGACCAGTGTCTTCCCCGTCCCTGATGCACCATGGAAAGACAGCACCAGCGGCTTGTCTGGGTTTTTATTCTGTAGGAACTGGACCACTTCCTCTGAGACGATGTCCTGCACCAAATGTTGCCCAAAGACGTTCTTGTACAGGTCCCACTCCAAGTCTGAAACACACAGCCTTCAGGAACTCAGGGCACACTTTTTATTCCTCATATACAACCAATCTGTTGCCGATATTTTAAGATGTACAGCCATCCGTACATGTGTACAGATGCACAGTTCATTATACAGTTGTATGGTTTATTTATAGATGTTGGATTTGTAGATGTTTATGCTAGCCATGTGCCCTCCAATCGCCCATTTGGGGCAAAAAAAGTGAATTAAAGTGATAAAAAGTGGAAATATCAATGTCTTTTATATTCTTCCTAGTTTTATTTTCAGAATCATGGGATAATACCATGAGCTGAATGGCCTAAGAAAATCAACAAAATATTGCCCAAAATTCACCAAGAAGTAAACTAGATACCTGCAAAAAAAATGAACCCCTTTTTACTGTCAAACCAGGGGATTGAGAGTGAAGTGTTTAATGCCAGATCACATTTTATGGGATGATGTGATCATAAAGACGTGTAAAAGTAAACGCCACACACTTGGGAGCAGAAGTTGTTTGTTTTTGTTGTTGTTATCGTTTGGACTTTGCATCGGAACGCAAACAGCTGCGAATCGACTTCCTGTAGTTTAGGTTGATGACGTCACATCAAGTCTGCCAACTGTGTAGTTTTAGCAAACACTTGACAGAATAAAATGACTCTCCGACGACTTAAAGGTAGAGAATTAATCTCACATACCAACACTACACCTTCCACAGGTTGCCGTTTCAAAGAACCGTGACATTGCGGTTCGATAGCTCGCTTGCTAGCGAACTAGCCGCTAGTTCAAATTATCTTGGCCGCTGTGTCTTACCTCTAATATTCGGCTTCCAATCGCAGGCGCAGTTGTCTGAAATTGAGCAGTATAATCTCTGAAAAACGCAAAACACCGGCCTGGAAATCAATAAAATCAGGACGGACAGGCCGACCAGCATTTTGACTTCCCACCGGCAGACCGGGGAGGACGACTGCACTTTTCAGCTCAGAATATCCTCTCCGTTTGTAGTACTTCCACTTCCCGGGCACCGTTATACGAAACAGCCAGGTGACACAGAGGACTACATTTCCCAGCAATTCAATCGTACGCGACATACCCAGTCCCCGTAAAACCCCAAGTTTGTAAATCAGTGGGTATTACATCATCAATATTTATAAAAATATCATCTCATACTACATCTACAAAATAAATTTATTTTTTAACAAAAGTGTGTTTCATAGGATAAAATGAAGTGGAAATCTTTCTTCCTTTATTTTAATTTATTTCAAGTTTTAAGGTAATATCCTGAAATGATAATAGAAGACAATCGACTCTTTCGATCAAGTCTAAACAATTTTCAAGCGGCATTATAACTTCAACGATATAACTTATGTGTGTTTTAGTAGATTTTTTTTCCAATTTATATTAGTTATGTCACCGCACAATTATTTATGTCTACTGTTTGCTAAACAAGTGGACACAGCTTTAACATGAATAGCGTGGAAAAACATCTTGAACAGGGACATTTGAAATCGGCGAATTTATATTTTGGAGTTAATTTCAGTATGTTTTGTGGTAGAATGTTTCTTTTAATCTGGCAATTGGTGAATGTATTTTCCCACACTTGTGTCTTCTTCCTCTTCTTTTCCTTTCAGCTTTTCCCTTCAGGGATCGCCACAGCGAATCAACCTTCTCCGTCATATTTTGACGCTACTTTTGGTGAGCTACAATTTTTTTCATTTTCAAGTTTGTCATTTTGTCTAAAGTGTTTTGGAAATGTTTTCATGTTTTGTTTTTTCTTCTTCTTCTTTTTCCCTTCAGGGGTCGCCATAGCAAATCAACCTCCTCCATCTAACCCTATTCTCTGTATCCTCCTCTCTCACACCAACTACCTTCATATCTTCTCTCACTACGTCCATAAATCTTCTCTTCGGTCTTCCTCTAGACCTCCTGCCTGTCATCTCCAATTCCAGCATCCGTCTACCAATATAGTCCTTATCCCTCTTCTGTACATGAGAAAACCATCTCAGTCTGGCTTCTCTGACCTTCTCTCCAAAACATCTAACATGTGCTGTCCATCTGATGGACTCATTCCCGATTCTATCCATCCTCGTCACTCCCAAAGAGAACCTCAACATCTTCATCTCTGCTACCTCCAGCTCTGCCTCCTGTCTTTTGTTCAGTGCCACTGTCTCCAAACCATACAGCATCGCTGGTCTCACCACTGTCTTGTACACCTTTCCTTTTATTCTGGCTGATATTCTTCTTTCACATAGAACCCCTGAAACTTTTTTCCACCCATTCCAACCTGCTTGAACCTGTTTCTTTACGCTCATTTGCTATTTTAATGACCAATATTTGAATGAACTGTCAAAAAAAAGGAAGTATGAATTTCAAATATTAATGTTTTTTTCTGAGATGCCTGTTAACAACAGATTAAACTAAATTTCAACCGTCTTTATGTGTACTGAGGCAGCTACACATTTACTTCTCTGCTCTGAACGAGAACTTATTTAAAAAAAAATGAAAGATTGATGAATGAGGTTTATTTCTCAGTGACAATAAAACATTCTGTGACAGAGGGAAGTAACAGACAAAGCAACAGGCTTTATTCATTCATATAAATACAGGTTAACACTGTTAGAAGTGACACGTACCTGTGAAGTAAGCTGAGCCATGATAAATATGTTAAGATTCAGATTCAGGGAACACGTTTAAAAAAAAGCATCAACACCTCCTGGTTTTCCAGGCTTAGTTTAGTCTGCAGTCATTTAATCATTGATTATCAGTTAACAAAAAAACCTACCCACATCAAAAATCTCCCGTCCCTACTGAAGCCCCTATCTACCACAGATTGATCTGTTTTAGGTCATTTTCTGCTTGTTCCCTTGTACCCTAATGCTCTCTTCTTTGACATCAGGTAACATTTCTGCTGAAAGAGTCAGAATTTTGTTTTCCACATTTTTATGGCTTAATTTCCATCAGCAGATCATTCGGGAGAGTGAGATGAACAACGAGATGATAACTATCTAATGTTTGAAGCTCGAAAAACAAAACACCATTTCTCAAGATAGCAAGCTGAAAGCATTGGATCAGTAACACCGAACCTGTTTTCTCCCGTAATCAATCCATCAGTGGGTAAACCACTCATAAAGTAAAACTAAAGGCTTCTGATTCGGATGTTCTTCCTCGAGACAGTCTGGGTTTGCAGTGTGCTCTCCAGGTTCTCTCTCTTCCTCCCACTGTCTATAAACAGTCAGTGGGTTTGTTGAAAACTGTAAATCTTCCTTAGGTAGAAACAATAGGGTGATAGTTGGACGTCTCTATATGACAGCTGACTGCCAGCGTTAAACCCCAAGTGATAGCTGTGACTAACTCCACCTCTTAACCGACCCTGTGAGCAGGACAAGTGGTGTAGCGAATGGATGATTGGAAGGTCCCTGACCACCTGACTTTCCTCTCCAGTAGGAAGCTGATCAATTATCTTGAGAAAGCCGAGCATCCCAACGGGGCGGGATCTGCAGTGGCCATTGGTCCCCCGAGTCCTTCAAGTCAGAAACACCACCATCTTCACCTAGACCATAGCATGAGGTATGGCAGACATGAACAAGTACAAGTACAACAAGTAGTAAATTATGGGACACAAGCCAACCCCACAGGCATGACTGGCATAGAACCTTCATGTCAACCCTGACGACAAACGGAGCCCGGTGGCGCTGCGCCATTTAGGTCGACCAACAGAGTTTGTTGAAAAGAAGGCCCAGCCTTCAAACGCAGAGGGGAATAGAAGTTGCCCCGCTATGCTGGTGCCCCCTGCCAGGGGGAGTACACTTAGCCCCGCAGACACACAGTGATGGTGGAGGGAAAACAGGCGAGGGCAGAAACACACAAGTCAACAGAACTGTTTGGATTTAAGAAGGAACCAATTCAATTCACAGTCTGTTTGAAAAAAGCAATATTAAAACAGTTTTATCGAATCTAGATGATCTCTGGGATTTTTATTGACTACTTTGTTTTAAGAGATTATTTTTGGATAATTCAAAGAAAAAAAATTGTTTTTTTTCATGATTCTTTAGCAATTTTTTGTGTTCATTTCTTATTTCATGAGTTCATTTTTTGATCATTCTCTGCACAATTTCTGGGAATTTCTGGCTCATTTTTAGAGGCAGTTTTCTGTGAATGTTTTTTGGTCATTTCTTCTTCACTCCTCTTGCTATTTTTAGCTGTTAGACAATATGAAATAAATTGGCTAAATATTAAAAACATAAATAAAACAATTCTATAAAACACAATAACAGACAAGAGAAGTGTCGTGCAAATTTCTTGGTAATTTTTCCGGAAATGGTCTTTAGTCTTCAGTCTTTTAAAACATTTGAGTTTTGGAGTACCCTAGAGGTCAAGGGCCTCCGAAACTGGTCACTCCAGCCCACAGACTCATGGTGTCCGGAGTGATGGTTCCAGCCGGTTGGACAGCGCTGTCAGAACCTGGTCGAATTTGTCGTAGCGCAGCGCCGGGCTCTCCTTCGCTCCCCTGCTGCCCCATAGCAGCCTCATCTGGAAGTCGGTGTGGAAGAGCTCAGACACGGCGGCGTCCTCTTCGAAACCTGTTAGGGGCACATAAAACACACCATAATTTAACTATCAGCAGGTTCATATTATTACATGGCAGTGAAACTCTAATAAACTGTCTGGGTTTTCTTAAATAAAATTTCTTGTTCATTGTTTTATTTAAATTCTTCAACGCCTTCTGTCATTTATTATTGAGGTTTAAAACCTTGTTCATTTTCAAAATACAAATTTAGCACCATGACAAACATACTGAAAATATTCAAGTACACAAACAGTGACGTGAAAGATTTGAAAAATGACATTAATATATGATAATTTGAATAGATTATTCTGAACATTCAACATCACAAGTGGGACTACTTTCAGAGGCAGATGTCTCAAAATGTCTCCCTCCTTTCACCTTGCAGCTGGTTTTCAGCATTGGTGCGGTAGACCCCCCCTAGCTGGGCGATGGTTCTAGCCGCTCCAAGGTGAAACATCACCACGTCCACTCCTGCCTCCACTGTCTCCCAGGGCTCCGCTCCATCACCTACCGCCACACTCTTCTCCAGCAGAGACAGCAGTGGGAGGATGTGGGGGAAGGTGGTGCTGGAGAGCGGAACGCTTTCTATGGAGGACACAGATGTGGAGAGTTATTCACCTAGTTCATCGGAAGAAATCTTTTTTAACTATCACGTAATGTTCCTGATTCCAGGCTCGTATTCCACTGTTACAACGCCTCCCTCAAGTTGCAAGAAATCCTTGTTAGTAATGAAAATAATAAAGCGCAACCAATGGGAGCCTGAGATTTCTTCCCTTAAGAGAAAAGTGTCTTCCTTTGCAAGTGCGTTGTTGTGTTGGAGAATCAGGCGTAGATGAGTCATTTGCAAATTGACCTCCACCATGAAAATACATGTAACCAACTACGGAACCTCAACAAGTATCTGCAGACGAGTCAAGGTGGCGGTAAGAGGCTTGGATACTTGACAAGCTAACAAAAATGTTAAGCTTCACGCTGAAGATGTGATAGGAGTCTTAGAAACCCCCTGTGGTAAAAGAAAACTCAAAAGCGTCATGGATCGATCCAATCTTTCATTTACTGAGCAGGTTCTTTCTCTTTTTGGCTGATTTCATTTTGAAGAAAAGAACTGCAGTCGTTCTGTGTTCCCTGATGTCCAGTTCTTTAAGGCAGAGTTTCCCAACCTTTTTTGAGCCAAAGCACACATTTTACATTTGAATAATCACACGACACACCACCAAATAAATGTGTCATAAAGATTTACAAAGAAATAGAATGAAACTGTATTCTAAATTTATTACTCAGTGTGAAATCTGGCCCTATTTGGTTGAAAGTGGAGTTAAGCAAGAACATTGCTCGAAGGGAAGAGGACAGGGGGCTTCACCTGATCCTGTGCTCGTTGTCATCGCGCGACATCGAAAGCGAGGAGAGGTCGGATGGATGGATGTCGCTCCAACGCAAGGAGAAGACAGGCACAGGTTGACGGAAGCAATTGGGAGGAGCGTTGTCCTTCCTTCGCGGACAGTAATGGCTTTTAAGTGTCGGCCTTCAAGATTCAAACCGTTGCGCGTGGCGGGCCTGGCGCGATTTTCTACGCGGCCTTGGCCCTGTAGACGAGGTGGCCGAGTGGTTAAGGCGATGGACTGCTAATCCATTGTGCTCTGTACGCGTGGGTTCAAATCCCATCCTCGTCGTAATGTTGACGGGGCTATTGCAATTTGTCACAAAGTGACGTTGTGGGGGATTTGGAAGACTGCTCAGAAAGGGTACGGCTGGGCAGCCCATTTCAAGGTATGAGCCAAAGTTTTGCGAGATTGACTCTTGCTCCCGGGCAAGAAAACAGTTAGCAGGCAACGGTGAACCTCCGCCTCTTTGCAAACAGCTTGAGGTCAGCTGGAGAATGCGGGCGTCGATCCCGCTACCTCTCGCATGCTAAGCGAGCGCTCTACCATTTGAGCTAATTCCCCTTTTCCCACGCACATTTGTGTGCCGGCAAGCCAACGACAGACAGACTTTGGAGCGGCAAAGACGATAAAAGTTGACACGAAAAGCAGGAGCACCTTGAACGACGCCGTGTTCAGTCAAGAGCAAGAAAGCACATTGCTCGAAGGGAAGAGGACAGGGGGCATCCAGATTTGAACTGGAGACCTCTTGATCTGCAGTCAAATGCTCTACCACTGAGCTATGCCCCCCCCAGGGAGAAAATATGATACTACTTCACCTCATCCTGTGCTCGTTGTCACCGCGCGACATCGAAAGCGAGGAGAGGTCGGATGGATGGATGTCGCTCCAACGCAAGGAGAAGACAGGCACAGGTTGACGGAGGCCATCGAGGAGCGTTGTCCTTCCTGGACTTGGGCTGTGATCATCAACTCAAAAACTCTTGGCCTCCACCGTATTGTGCGGGGCAACAGGGAATCAAACTTGCCTGGTGAACTACCTAAAGTATACACATTGGAGAATGTGGGCATCGATCCCACTGCCTCTCACATGCAAAGCGAGCGCTCTACCACTTGA
>CAAKHD010007911.1:4057-22958 GCA_901007705.1 Fistularia tabacaria
GTATATGTATATATATATATATACATATATATATATATATATATGTATATATATATATATATATATATGTATATGTATATATATATATACATATATATATATACATATATGTATATGTATATATATATATACATGTATATATATATATACATATATATATATATATATGTATATGTATATATATATATATATATATATATATATATATATATATATATATATATATATATATATATATATATATATATATGTGTGTGTGTGTGTATGTATATATGTATATATATAATTCTGAGAAACTAACCCTTACTGCATATGCAGTAAGGGTTAGTTTCTCAGAATTGCACCGTTATTCAAGGGCGGCTTGCATGTGTAAAATTAAGTGACACTGTATTTACATTTCTACTTCGAGGGTATTTTGAGAAAAATGTTCATCTAAACTTAAGCATTTTTTTTACTATGTGAGATTCCATAATCTCTTTCTCAGGTATGTTGCTTGAACTCATCACTCACTTTTTGTAGTAGATGGGTATTTATCACTTCTTTTGAGAGGGTATTTTGAGAAAAATGTTCATCTAAACTGAAGCATTTTTTTTACTATGTGAGATTCCATAATCTCTTTCTCAGGTATGTTGCTTGAACTCATCACTCACTTTTTGTAGTAGATGGGTATTTATCACTTCTTTCAATCAGGATTTTCTTAAACTATGCCTGGAACAGGACTTCACAAAGGCCTTGTCAGGGATGTCATTTGCCATTCATGCTTATTGGGAAAAATGTCAAGAAGCATCAACTGTTACAATGCCTTTTTATTTTTGTTTGGTTTTATTGTAATTGCTAATTCAACTGTATCTATGCAGAAAAGCTTCTTGAAATTCCTCTTTTACATTGAGGCAAACACATTTGGCATAACGCTAACCTGGTGTGTTTAAGATAGCATGTCAGAAGCCTTTATCAAGATAAAAAACGGATTTCTAATTTGGACAGAGATTCAACTGCATCGTGATAATTCTACTACTACTAAGACGACTACTACTATTGCTCCTACTACTAGTGACAATAGCAATGATGATTATGATGATAGTTTTTGTAAAAATGGTTGGTTGAAGAATTTAATATTCTATGCTGCTGAGAATTTTTATGTTTTTGTCTATTTTGAATCATAAATCTCCAGTCTATTGTACCTACTTTTTGACATTATTTCTGCTTTGTCTCTTGACCTGATTACATCACAGGCATATATGAATTGTACTTCTCAGCAGGTTTGGTCTTGAGTTAGCAGCCAGAGCATCTGCCCTGTTTCCTCAAATGCTGGCTATCCCTGGCAGGGAGTGTATTGTATGATACTGTTTAAGAGGTCCAGCTCCCAAGTAGCAACATGCAGAGAAACTACTGGGCTCAGTTGTCCCAGTTGAGGCTTTCTCATGCTTTCCATATGGTTAAAGTCTTGATAATTTCAGGGCACCAGAATTGTAATGATTGGTTCAAACAAAAGTGTGTGGGTCTGCGGTGGGCAGGGTCAACTATTTTTTTCAAGTTTACAGGGGATTTTAACTGCCCTGAAATCCCTCTCTGGCCCACTGTCAGGGCGTTGGCACAGAAAGCCAAGAACTCCTTTTAACCAGACAGACTGGTTCAAACTGGTTGTGATGAGGCTCTTTGGCATGAGGTTCATATTAGGCAGGGTATAAGTTCAAGTTTGCCTTCAAGTCTACAAATCAGTTCTGTTCACTTTGTGCATAGGTATGGGGAATATGCAGATCATCTACTAAGACAGCACAATATTTCTCACTGTAGGAGGCTTTAATCAACAGTCAACAATAATGTTCAGTTTAACATCCTATCTTCATAAAGGGACCTGAAGCTCTTCGCTGTATGTATGGGGGATTTTTCCACAATGCTTGCTCCTAAACATCAGCAGCAAAGGGCATAACCTGATAAACTCCTGTCTGCAATTTGACTGCTGATTGAAACTAGTTCTCCCACCTCACCCAACTGGTGGCATTGTATATCATTTACACCTATGTTTTACATGGGACCCTTTGAAGAGACAAAATGGAACCATGTGGTCTAAAAATAGCCAGTTCTGTTATTAGAGGCCTATTCTCAGGCAACATTTGTTGGATTTGTAGTCTTTGACCTTTTGATGCTTGCATGTATTGCTTCAATGAAGTAGTAAAGTATGGATAACATTGAAAGGGCAAATGTAAATGGTATGTTTATCGGTTTTGTCTGTTTCTTATTTATTTAGGATCACTTTTATTACAGCATGTCTATGCAGTTTGTGAATGCAGTAGAAGTAGAATTGATCCCCTCATTTTATTTGCATTAGATGCATTTAATCAATCATTCATTTCTAATCATAGAGCTTCAGATACTATGCAGTTACTGAATTAAGTTATTAACTTAATATGTTTCAGCCTCTCACGAAAGCTTTTGCTGTCAGACTAAAGTTTGTGTCAAAAAAAAACGAGATAAATGTCTTAATACCATATTATACCACATTTGCAGTTTAGATGATGTCTCATTTTATTACCTGCATATAAAATATGGGCTAAAAGTCCTTTATACCAGTCGTGTAACTCTTGGTCCAATTTTCGTTAGCAGTGGCCCAAATTAATATTGCTCTTGGAGTCCATCTATAAAGACATTAGGAAGCAGGTTGTAAATGTTCCTACAGCCGCAGCAACTAAGAGCTGCATGCTTATATACATGAGTGAAGGAAGACATGAAGTTAGTTAGTGTGAGAGAAGAGGTTACAGCAAATAGGGTTTAGGTGGAGGGGGGTTGATTTGCTGTGGCGACCCCTGAAGGCAGCAGCCCAAGGAAAAGAAGAAAAAGGCCTATGGAAATTGAGGATGACATGCACTGAGGTTTTAACACAAATTGTGCCTTATCAGATCAAGCACACTGTTTTGAGTGATACTAAATGGTATAATGCATGACACTTATACTCAGTAGTTATCTTATAATTGCAATTTTGAAACAATTGACATTGCAAAGTACTCCTTTGAATATTACAGTGATGTGGTTTGTTTTGGTGAAATAAATTTCTGCTTTAGAAGAGGAATCAAAACATGCACTTCATGCATAAATATTCATGTTCATAGCAAGAAAGTAATTCAGAGCTGGCAAACCAAGTTGAAGCCGGAACACTGGCAGACAGCGACAGTCACAGATTCAAATTTGTCTTTGCTTAAATGTGAATAAAATAATCTTATTAAAGCTTAACAGTTACCGCTTATTTGTATGCTGTAATGTACAGGTTTGTTTTTGTTTTTCCTTTGGACAAAACCCTCTGAAAATGGAAAAAAACCCTCCATTGTTTCATTTTTTATCAAGATGATTTCTTTTATTGAAAAAGATAAGTAAAATACATTTGCATATGTATAATAAGCTCATTTCAACTTCCCAGGAAGTCTGAAATAGTATAAAATAGTGATGTTCGTCGTATTGTGTTGTCTAGTACATACTGTGACATTTTTTGAAGCAATTGAGTTCGGATAGCGAAATGTTTTTTGGACCTTGTCCACGTGTGTTACTTTCTTCTATGATAGATGATTTGCATCGATATTCAGCCTTTATTCCTTTATTCAAAATTGACAGAGATGTGCATTGCTTTATTTATTTTCTTTATTTCGCCAGCAAACTTTGATATTCATCCCCCGACGACAAAAAGTTAGTAGACTCACAGCACAACCCCCCCTGTCTTGCACGGTTAGGTGGCGAAAGACATGGCGTCAATTAAGTGGCACAGAAAATCCATCCTACTGATGGGGACTGTGATGGAGGTTATCACAAAGTCCCATTCAAAACGGTGGCCGCGGAAACAAACACCGAGCGTGAACCAAAAGTCGTTATGGACGACCCGTTAGCGGCGCTGAGTAGTGGGCTACTGCCTTTGGCCTGAACATCTGCTCGCGTTGGGTAGAGAAGACTCTTTTTTGAGGCCGAGTCCACCAGGAATCGCTGTCCATACCTTGAGTCACTGATGAACAACAGCTGGGCGTGTCTGCTGCTACCGAGCTCCGGCTCTGTGGTTCTGCAGGCGCCCTGAATGAACATGGTTCAACGCAATGCCTTGCTTTGCTGCCGAATCTGCCGTGGAAGAAGCAGAGGTCATTCCTTCATCCCTGAGGGGCGAACGCCCTGATCGAATCCACGCTCTGGATTGTGAATTGCTCGGTCGCCTGCAGGACCTGGTCGGCTTCCTCCGCCAAACCCCAGTAGTCGCCAGTGGCCAGACAGTGGGGGTTCGCCAAGATCGCACATGCTGCAGGGCGGAAGTTGACAAAGGAAAATATGCAGGAATAGGAAGCCGCCTTCGTGGGCTTCCAACAGCGCCAGCATGCCATCCATCAGGTCCATGGCTTACCCTTTGCCCAAACCTGGCAGTGAAAACAGTTTATCCGCCCGGTCCTCCGGATCAGTAGACTTTTGAGGGAGGTGTATCTACCTGTCAGTGGGGGGTTGCGCAACAGCTCCATGGCTCGCTGTGTGGAGTGCTGGTCCAGCGCTGTGACCAAAAAGTACCTGGCATCATCTGCAAAAAATCCTGCAGGCGGAAAAGCGCTTCCACATGCTCAAACCGGGCGTCGGGGTCGCTCTGCCAGAAGTCCGGTAGCCAGAAGGTCACGGTGGGCAAGGATGGCTGAGCGTGTTGCGGCGATCTTGGGCTTGGTCCTGCAATCCGGCGTCTGGCTAACTTGCTTGGTCTGACCGCAGCGTCTCGCGCCTCCATTGTAGCGCCACCATTGTAGCGCCTGCAGGGTAAGCACCGGTATTTGACGATGATGTCGCGCAGGGACTGTCGTGCGTTGGCAAATACTGCATCTGCTGTACTCTTTCTTGACATTAATCCAAACTGCCCCCTACCCATACTACTGAACCCATAGTAATTGTTTCAGTATTTTTGCCAATTTTCTAGTGTTTTGTGTTCACCAGCAAATTCACCTGTTTTCAAAAGTAGTGGGGAAATGAAATTTTTTTTTTTTCAATTGCCTAATAAATTAACCTAAAATGACAGAAATTTACAACAATGAACTTTAAATCAGCAAGAAACTATTTCCAAAAGTCAAGTGCAGAAGTAGTTAAAATAGGTTAGAAAATGATTAGAATTAAGCATTGAATGATTTGTCATTTTATTTAGAAATATTGCCATTCTTTTAAATGGGCAATTAAAGTGCTGATATTGGAAGAAATGACTTGGAGACGGCCTATACTAACTTGAACACTGGCTTTTCTCCTTTGTACCTTTCCTATATTCATCCCACTTCAAGGTTGAACAAGCTGATCAGTCTTTAACTTCCCAGTGCAACATATCAGCAGCATTTATAACTTTTCTTCTTTTTCAGCATGTGGTGATAGAGCTTTGTTTTAAAATGTAATCGATAAAAAGGCAAAATCAAAACAATAATTTTTATATCTTGACACTGGCAACATGCAACACAATAGTTAAAAAAATGTTTGCTACAAATCTTATCCACATTTTTGTAGCTGCACAAGGGGAAAACACTTTGATACTATTACTTGAAATTAAGGTGTAGATGTACTTTGTCTGTCCAAATGTGTACATCAAGTAAACACACATTTAAAGTCAAAGTTATGAGATTGAGTGAGATTGTTGCAGCCTGTATGATCCCCTTTGTGGAATGACATATAGAACAGTAGGAAAGAATTTAACACATGAACTGTAACAATGGTTTACAACTTAAAACAATGGGTTAGCACCATTTGACTGCTGCTTACACCCTACTGAGCTATGAAGTTGAAAAATGGAAAAACACCCCAAGAGCCTGCAAGAGCGGGGGCGGAAGATAACTCACCTTTGATTGACACGGCTATTGACCCAGGAATGGATTTGACTATGAGTAGGGAAAACATGTCAGTGGGAGCCAGTGGTTCAGGCGTAGATGGGAAGAAGCAGCAGGTTAGTTTGTGTGGCTGGCAGAAAGTAAAGATTTAAAGGGCCTTAGAATCCATCAAGGGAGGAAGAGGAAACACAGGGGCCCTGCATTAATAAAAAATTCTTAAGAAGTATATCAAGTCAGTCGAGTGTCCAGCGACGGGAAGTAACCCACAGCTTGCAGGACATCAACAACTCTGATGTTGAGGCAGGTCTGAGCACCAAGGCAGACCAAGGCCAGCCAGCCAAAGAGGGAGACGATTAGTGATAAGAAAGGTGGCCAGGTGCAACCAGTTGCAGCAGAAACTAGGAAGTGGGAAGACGTTAACAGTGATTTGGTAAGAATATTAGAATGGCTTAAAGGGACGGCTGAGAGCAAGTTGGAGAAGATAGGAGACCTCATTTATGAGTATTGAAGGGAGAGATTTGGTGTTGTTGAGGAAAGGAGGAAACCACAGGGTAGTTAGATCTAGTCATCAACAAGAGATCGATAGACTTTGTCAAGAGAGAAGACAGCTCATGAGGCAGTGGACAAAAGCAACAGAGGTTGAGAAGATTGGAATTGATTGTCTGTCGGCAAATTTGAAGGGGCAATGTTAGTGCGAGGAAGAGCAGAGAATGAAAAATAGGAAATGGAAAGAGCGAGCTAGAATAGCTTTTTTAAGGAACCCATTTAGATTTGTTAAGTTGTTGCTTAGTAAGGAGAAGAGTGGTACTCTTATAGAAGAGAAGCAGAAGCTTGAGGAGTATTTGCATGGGGTGCACAAAGATAGGGAAAGACGGAGAGAGATGGCAATCCCCTCTGATATCCCACCTATTGGGGAGATAGATAGTTTGTGTGATGATTGCTTACCATGGTGGAAGGAGGTTCAGGAAGTAGTGAAGTGAGCAAGGGCCTCTTCAGCCCCGGGTCCTAATGGGGTGCCCTCACGGCTGTATAAGAGTGTAGCAGCTGTATTGAGGTTTCTGTGGACCATGTCCGTAGGCTGGCCTGGGAATTAGTTGGGATTGCCCTGAAAGAACTGGACTGAAGTAATCAGATGGAATGAAGATCAAAATAGAATGAAAAAGTGAGGAATACAGTGGAGATTCTTTACTCCAGTATCTGTAGATACATTTTACATCTAAGAAAAGCTTTTACATCTGTACAAATGTATGGCTGTACATAAATAGACACTTGTACATTTGTGCAAGGAGCAAAAGAAAACTTTACATATGTGCCATACAGTCTCCATTCATATGATAAATATAGTGAGCGCCATATACTTTGGGGGGGAGGGAGGGGTGGCAAGGGTTTTTCTTTAAGCTGCTGGGAGTTGAGGAGTTCAACAGCTTTGGGGACAAAGGTTGCCTACCTCCCCTGAGTTTTGCGGCCGATGCAGCAGAGCCCACAACCTGAGGGGAGCGACTCAAAGGCCGGGGACAGTATGTGGGACGGATCCTGAAAATGGGATCAAGCTATCCTTATTGTGCCAGTAAGTACAGAAAAATCAAGGATTCAAGGAACTTCATTGACATACCAGCACACCTTACAGTATGTGGTATGAAATTAGTTACAAGCCATAGAAAATCAAATAAATAAGAGCAAAAATTTACAGAACGACTTTGGATAGAAGTTAGCACTGCTGGCGCAAAATTTGAGTGTAAGAGCAAGGTGGTAGTTTTTTTTTTTATTGCACCTAGTTTTAATTTTTTTTCATTGCACCTTGATAATGAAATGAAACATGAAAAATTGTGCCTTGTATGAAATATTGCACCTTAAACATTGTATTAAAGTGTGTGGGGTAGTGCAGGTCGATGGGGAGAGAGAGTGCGCGTGAGTGTGAGAGTGCGCGTGAGTGTGAGAGACTGTGTAAGAGAGTATGCATGTGTAAGAGAGTCTGTGTGTGTGTGTGAAAGCGAGTGTGTGTGTCAGAGAGGGAGGGAGAGAATCTATGGCGCACGGCTGGAGTTCAGCAGTCTCACAGCTTCCGGGAAGAAGCTGTTACTTAGTCTGCTGGTTCTGCTTTGGATGCTCCTCAGCCGCCTGCCAGACAGAAGCGGCTGGCAGGCCTCATCTTAAATGTTAGTTTTAGGAGTATTAGAATTTTATCATATGACATTGGTCTACACTACCCTGCTCAGATCTATTTTCATTTTAGATGGAAAAATATATATATTTTTCTCATATGCATATCTGCTTTTATGCTCTATCCTCAGCCTTGTGCCCCAGCACACCACAGCAGAGAAGATAGCACTGGCTCTCACAGACTCATAGAACATGAGAATAAGATTTTGACTAGAATTTACCATGACCTGGATGTCTGAGAACCTCCACAGAAAAATTGATGTGTTATGTTGCTCACCCTGCAAAAAAAAACAAACAAAAAAAAACAGTGCTTTTGCCAAATTTTTTAAAAGTTATATCAGCCATTAATTATAAGTATGATCATTTGTTTTTATTTTGATTTATATTTAGGATATATTGTTATGTTGTGCCAACTGTAAAACTGATTTGAGAATTGCTTGAACAGGGTTGGAACTGCATTTCAGGGGGAGATTTGACTCTAACATTCAAGCTGCTAATGTGTTCCACCTCATTCAATATTTACATGACTCACGACATCGACCATTCTTCTGAGTCTGCAAATTGATCATCTCAAGAATGTTTTTTTTCCTCAGCCTATATATTGTAAACTGGCAAGGACAAAAGTACCAAGATGCCGGCAACATTTGAGCCAACTAACGAACTCACTAAACATGCCAACCTAATACATGGGGGTAGTTTTGAAATACAGTTCATCTGAGGTACTTCAACTCATGGATCCCAATGAGAAGATTTAACCTGAGCCCAGCTGTCGGAGAAAGCCCATGGAAGATGTATTGGAGCCAACATCAAAAAACAGTGGTGCACCAGCTGCTCTCCTGTAGGTACAGAACAGTCATGGTCATTGTGACTAGGCAAATTCCTCTGAGTGCAAATGCTTCTTTGTCTCTTAGGGTGTTGCGTAATCTGTTCAATCCAAAATTAACCCCCAGAGGCGTTCCTTTTTTTGTTTTTTTTACTCTTAGCTCTTAGAGTCTTAGAGTGTAAGGTAATTTTGCCGCCAATGCCCCCCTGACCATACCGTAGATGCTCTGCTGAGAAAGCAATGGGATTCTGGGGATTTTCTCAGCAGCCTTCACCAAATACTGCAGGCACTTGCAGTCCAGCAGTGGTGCTGACGGTGATGCAGCTGGAGAAGATGCTGTCATCAATGCAGCTGTAGAAGTTGCTGAGGATCTTAGGCTGCGTGCCACACTTAATCAGCCTCGTCAGGAAATACAGTATTGTTATTATACAGTGTACAGTATTATTGATTATTAATGTAGTACAGTATACAGTATGATTGATTATTAATAATACACTTTTACTAATACACTTAACTTCTACTTTTAATCTTCGAAGATAAAGTACAGTTGGCTTGTTTTTCTTCTTTTCCTTTCAGCTATTCTTTTTGGGGGTCATCACAGTGAATCGTGAGTCCATCTAACCCTATCCTCTACATCCTTGTCTCTCACACCTACATACTTCATGTCCTCTTTTGATACATTTTGATAAATCTCCTCTGCAGCTTTCCTCTATGCCTCCTGCCTCAGAGTTACAAACCTCAGCATCCTTATAATCACAATCCCTCCTCTCTGCATGTCCAAACCATCTCAGTCTGTCTCTCTGACTTTATCTCTAAAACATCTAACACATGCTGTCCCTGTGGTGTACTAATTGCTGATCCCACCAATTCTTATCTTAAAGACAAGTAAACATTTTATCTGATCATAAAAACCTTATTGTATGAAGGCAGGCAACCAGTTCATTAGCAAGCAAATACATTATGTGTGATGCTGAAAAATAAATCCGAAGCAGAGTTACTGTCAAGCATATCTCTATTTCTACTGTTTGTGTGTAATGTGTTGTTTTTAAATATTTGAAAACTCTTTTTCTTCTTCTTCAGCAAATAACTCTTTATATGGCCTGTGCTGTGACAGAGTGGACATACTTTTAAAATGCCTCATGTAAATAAACAATGGAAATGACCAAATATCATTGAACCTTAATTGCATCAAAAAAGGAAACCTCTCTCCAATAATGTCTTCTTCTCGCAGGAATATTGAAAAATGGCCATATTTCCATTAAACTGATTGCTTCAGTACTATTCAGTACATTTTCTTATGTTTTACAACATTTTCAGGAGATAATTTAGACCTTTTGTAATAAATGAAAATAACAATATGCTTTACAATCTATCCATTATCTACCCTGATATCTACTAGGAGCCTATCCCAGTTGTCATTGGGAGGAGTAAGCCTTGTCGATCGCAGGGCAACTAATAGACCAACATCCATTCACTCTCATTCACACATCTAGGCTGTAATCCAATTAACCCCCTGCATGTTTTTGGACTGTGGGAGGAAGACGGAGAACCCGGAGGAAAGACATACAGACAGTAAATGTGAACTCCACATAGAAAGGCCCTTGTGGGAATTTAACCAAGATCTTTCGTGCTGTGAGGCGGATGTGCTAACCACTGCAACACTGTGCCACGCAATTTTCCGATTTGTTCCATTAACTTTCTGCATGTTTTTGGACTTTGGAAATTGGAATTGAACCAGAGTCCTTCCTGCTGTGAGGAAACCTCTTTGTCATGTAAGGACTCCTTGAACAAGAAAGATTTGCTTATACCGACACAGCTATCAAACACTTTAAGTGGAAAACCAGCATTTGTGGTTCCACTAAGGTGTAAACTTTTTTTCTGGATGCTCTCAAAGCACTGTTCTCCTGCCTAATGGCTTAAACGATTTTCTCTTTTTTGCGTTGAATATATCCTGTTTTTCGTAGTAGATTGCTCATTTGCAGGGGTTGGCTGTTAATGTCCCTTATAACCAGCCAGCTTCTCTAAGATTGTGCATTCCCAAATGAGTTTATGTTTATTGGTAGGTTAGAAGTGCCTTTTTAAATAATGTTTTCACCCACCTTCCTTGCAGCTCACTTGATGCAGTGCAGGCTGACAGATTGAAAGATTGGGCCTTAGGAGAGACAGTGAACGTGTCTGATGTAGTAAGCCTCTTGGTCCAGCACTTGTTCTTTTTGAGTTCTGCTGAACAACTCATGCTTGTTATACTTACCAGACCCTTAGGGCCTCCTTTGATCTCCTTTACTGGGACTAGGCAGTTTAAGTATCTTTTCTTCATGACACTAAAATTAACCAAACATGTATGTCTTGGCAGTAGGCTAATGAATACCTTTATCTAGGCCAAGGGTGTACGGGTATTTTTCACTGAGGGCCACATGCAGGAAAATATACAGGAGGCTGGACCACTTATTAGAGTTGAGTTATATAGTCTCGCTTCGAGTGTATTTAACTTAGAAAAATCAATTAAAAATTGATCAAATATGCTCTATTGTTGAATACATTTGCTTAAAAAACAGCCTTCATCAAAGGTTTTCATAAATTTATTTTTATTGATTTATTAGAAAATGATAAAGGGTCTGGAGCTACTTCTCAGAAAGGTAGACTCGGATTTCTCCTTCGCCGGGATGATGACCCTGACAAAGTACAGTACAGTGTCAGTACAGAGAAAGAAAAATAAAGGGGAAAATGAGGTGGGTACATTTCAAGCTTATTCTTTCAGTTATTTGGCCTATTAACACACACATTAACATTCGTTAGAATCTATTATCAAATTTGAAAGACTGACTTGACTTAATAACAGTGGTGCACATAATTTAGTAAGTTATTCCAGTCAGTATCAGCTGTGCTGTGTATTTAAATCAGTCGCGGTGCTAAACATCAAGCTGCGATTAGTGGCTGATCCGATGCAACACTTGCCAAACATTTGGATCAATGTCACTTGATCATGGAGCGATCAGATCTGCCACAAGCTAAGGACAGTTGTGATCAGCTGATTTTGCAGTTAAAATGCAATACAATCAGGCAAAATTTTCAAGTACGGGCCAACTTCTATTCTATACATAAGATTTCCTGTGCGTCAATGTCTTTTAGGTTTTTGACTGCAGATAGAATGTCAGCTAAGCTGTTGTGGAAATTTATTTATCTTCCTGTGAAATGCCAAATGAGATGATCCAACAGAGGAGTTGTCTGTGTAGAATATTTATTACTCTGCAGAGGGCTCTTGGTCAGTTACAAATGATGTAGTATATTAACTTGGCACATGACTGAGCTAAAGGTTTATACCCCCTTTATCGTGCACGTAATGGAGGAATGAAAATTGGAGTCGAGAGAAAGATAAGGAGTTCTGGTGCGCAATTGTTGCTGGTCAAATACACGAGTCATTCCATACAATATTACCCTCACTTGTACAGCTTGCTCTTGGTTTTCTGTTCTTCCTCAATGTTGTGAGTCTCGAAAGCTGATTTCAGGTATGAATTATGTAAGTGGTAGATATTTAGTCAGCTTTCGATCAGATCTTGGGCGGTGTGGCACAGCTAACATGCCTGGTTCAATTCCCATGCTTCTCCAAGCCTGTCTGTGCTGTTGAGCAAGACATTGAACCCCAAACTGCTCCCCTGGGCTCACTAAGTGGCTGCCAACTGCTTATGGTTCATCCATTATTGGTTAAATGCAGAGAAATAATTTCCTGCAAGTGACTGATGAAGTATAATAGAAAAGTAAAGATCTGTATTTGCTATCTTGAAGATTTGAATAGATTTTTTGCAGACGTGCTGTACTTGCAAATGGAAGACAATTTTTATTTTATTTAATTCCTGATGTGGTATATAGTTTGGGCTCATCAGGAGGAAACTAGAATGTTTGTTTTAGCTAATAAGAAATTGGTAATTGTCCACTTCTGTACTTGAAATTAACTATTATGATTTACACTAAACCTACATAATTCTTGCACAATACACCCCCCCCAAAAAAAGGAACAACCAAAAAAACAAAAAAACAGACACATACACTCCCAATTGTATCACTCTTTAGCTTTTTAATTTAAACTGACAATCTCAAATAAAGTTTTTGATATATATATATATATATATATATATATATATATATATATATATATATATATATATATATATATATATATACATACAAATTTTGATGGTTAATTCTACATTGAACATATATTTTGCTGCCATGGTGACTTTGTGTGCCCACATAAATCAGCCATTTGCTGAAACTATTGTACCAAGTTCATCACTGCTGTAATGTATGTAGGGGTGCACAGAATAACTACACTTGAGCTGAAGAAGCCTCTTGGATGAGGGGTGAAACATCTAGTGAAAAAATTCAAGTCCAATTGCCACAACAAGAAGATTTTGACAAGAATTCAACATGACCTCGATGACGGAAAACTTTCTCAGACATTAACTACACACATAGTTTGTTCTAATTAATAACACTGTAATGAACATTTGTCAAAATTCTAAGTCTCCAGCTTTTTAGGTTCTTGAAAGGATGTTTTTTTATGTTTCCCAATACTGAAGTATGTGACACATTTCATACAAGTGCATCCTCAAGGTGTCAGGAAGACACAAACACACACACATTGAATAGTGTTAACAAGATGGGCATGTGTGCGTCCGTGCGCGTGTGCCCGTGTGTGTGTGTGTGGGGGGGGAGATATGAGAAATACCCTCAAAACATGTATTTGTTTTGTTGATTTTTTCCACAGAAATTTACTGTCAGTTGTTCGATATTAATTTCAATACCTCAATAACAAAAACTGACAATCACATCTGGTTTTTCATTTTGGCAAGGGTCAAAACATTTCACTGATCTTTCATCAGATCTGTTTTCCTTGTTTCAAGTTTCACATTAGAAAGTGTCCTGATTTGTGTGTGAGATTTTTGCCACATAGAAAAAAAGGTGAGTGAAAAAAATCAAGAGTTAAAGACATTAATTTGCAAAACGCATGATGTAGATCAAAAATTATCATAATATCATTATTAATAACTAAAAATTTTCATTCTGAGCCTTAAGGCCTCATTTCACAGAAAAAAACACCAGGGCATATGGATCAGAGCTATGAAAGCATATAATGATTATAATTCTAAGTCAAAAGCATTTGCAGAAATGCTTCTTCATTTTCAGAATATGGCTGCATTTTTTTTTAATTAATATTAAGTAATCAAAATTGCATTTTCATTTTCTTCTTCCAGACTGCTCATTTTGAGACTCAACCCAAATGAAAAAGCAAAGGACATTTACGATTCAATTTGGAAAATATACTGTAGCAAATTGTTGACAATATCAAATAGAAATGTCAAATTGAAAATTAATATGGCTGCATATTATCAGTCAGAGAGGAAACTGCTTTTCTCACTTTCATGTCCTGCTTTGCAAAAAAACTTACCAAAAATCAAAATGGATTAGCAATCCTAAACAAGCAGGAAAGTGATGTCAGTGGCTGATATTTACTTTACGGGTTGATTGGGCACTATAATACAGCACAAACTCAGCTGTTTACCTGGTAGCTGATAACTGATACTTGTTAGCATGGCACTCCCTAATGCTGTCACATTAATCTTCCAATTATGTATAGAATTGCAGACAATTCCTGAATTGGATGCCTGTGACAGACTTGAGCAGATATAGAGAACTTGGCTGAATTCTCTGCCCAACAGTTGCCATTATCAACATCATTGCCAGAGCTAACCTTTTCTCAGTCCATCAACAACTCGATGCAGTAGTGCCTGAAAGGGAACGCCTGGCCATGAGCATCCCTTTTGCTGCGATCGAAACACATTTGTTGCATTGCCTCAAAGTGAAGGACATAGAAGAACTGTTTGGTACTGTGAAGAGGTTAGATTGTCATCCTTGGGATTGCTAATCGATTTTGATTTTTGATAACTTTTTTGTGGGGTGGGACATGAAAGTGAGAAAGCATTGTTCACTTTGTTTTCTTTTTGATTGTCTCATAAAATATGCCACCTAAAGAAGAAACTAAAAATGCAGTTTGGAAGATCTATTGTTAATTTTATTTATGCAGCCATATTCTGAAAATGAAAAGGCATTTCTGCTTAGGCATTTAATTTTCAAAGTTTTTTTTTCATTTGGATTAAGTCACAGAAAGAGCTTCATGGAAGAAGACAATGAAAATGCAGCTTTGATGACTTACTATTCTTTTTATTTATGAGTTAAAATATGCAGCCATATTCTGAAAATGAAAAATCATTTCTATGACTGCATTTGACTATATTTTAACATACAAAGTAGGGGTAGTAGGCGTAAAAAGGTAGGAGTAGTAAAAAAGTAGGCATTTTTTTGGCTTGTGAGCTACTTTTAAAATGACAGTCAAAATAATCTCCAAGTAATAAAAATGCTATATTTATTTTTACATGTACCGAATATACTTAATATTTAAAATACACATTTTTTTTCTTGCATGACAGAACATGTGTCGCACAATACAATTCTGTTAATTTTGGGCCATTACCTTACTCTAATGACATCTTGCACTGAATGAGTTCAGGACAGAAGTTACCGATAGCCAGTCTCAAACAGACTTCCACATGGTCATCAGTCATGGTGGAACGGACTTTTGATCGAGATCTCAGACTGCCTGAGAGAAACTGGCTGTCCGTCAGTTGAGTGTGAATTATCACCGTGGGGATGGGTGATAGGTTAACAGCTATTTTATTAATTACATGCGATCTACCCACGATATCTTCACTGTAGTGTATTCTGTGACTCATGATTCACTCATTTTTATGTTGCTTGGTCTCTTGTGCATAGTAGAATTTATTTTGAAAGGCTCCAATGTGGACTCATGTTGCCTTTGCACTTGCCTTTCGGTAGATCGCATTCGACCTGTTCAGAACAGAAGATGAGGGATAGGAGGGAGGGATCAGAAGGTATTTGAGACAATTGCATCTTTGTTCTTTTACTATTTTATTTTTAAGCCTGATGGTATCAGCTTTATGGCTCGGAGAAAATGCATAAAGCTGATCTAAATGGTAGAATGAGTTAGGCTGTTCTGATTAGACAGTCGTAGTATTAAAAGTTTGATCTGTGATAATGCTTGGTTTACTGGCGCCAATAGATATGACTACTGCTAGAAACAAAACATGTACGTTTCAGACTTAACTTTACTATTATGATGACTCTTTTTAACGCCATACTAGTATTGCCAATTAGTTTTAGCATAGTTAGAGAGGGGGAGCTCTTTCTTGAATTTTAGTAGCTTCAATTATGAAGATCACTTTATTATGTTGATCACTTTGCCAGACTCAGCTTGATCACTTCATGCAGCTCAGATAGAATTTAGCAGAAATCTATGGTTAAATGTTAAAGTCTCACCTTGTATAGTAAGTCACTGAGATTATATTTCTCAATTTCTCATCTTTTACAGAAATACATTTACATTTGCATCTCAGTAAATCCTTTTTTTAATGAACACTGTCCAAATTTTCCCAAAACATTCATGGTATACTTGTAATTAAGAAGATGGAAGGCTTTCAAGGGAAATTTTTTCTTGTTATTTTACATGACATATCTGCGGTGAAAAAGGTTCATAATCATTGCTGAAGATCTGCTGAATACTGGAACTTTTTTTCGACCAAAAGTTATGAGGCAGATTTACAGGTATGTAAATTTTGTTTTTCAATGGGCACAATTGATAATTGATATGTTTTTTTTGGTTTTGTTTTTTTTTCCTTTTTTACAATGGCATACCAGAAAGTAATAAATGGTGAAACTCCTTCTGGGCTTAATGAAATCAAATAATAGGCAATGGAAATTATTCACATCAAACTCCGTCCGTCCATCCATCCATCCACCCACCCACCCACCTTCCTCCGCTTATCTGTGATTGGGTCGCGGGGGCAGCAGGTGGAGCAGGGAGGTCCAGACTTCCCTCTTCCCAGCCACATGGTCCAGCTCTTCTGGGGGGACCCCAAGGCGCTCCAAGGCCAGCTTAGAGACGTAGTCTCTCCAGCGTGTCCTGGGTCTTCCCCGTGGCCTCCTCCCAGATGGACATGCCCGGAATACCTCCCCCGTGGAGGCATCCAGGAGGCATCTTGACCAGGAGGCATCTTGACCAGATGCCCGAGCCACCTCATCTGGCTTTTATGTCTTACTAAGTGAAATAAGGCCTGTTCCATGATATAGAGAGGATTGGAAAAGTCCTTCCTTATTTCTCCAAAAACAGATTTTGTATGCACAGCATCAGATGATGTTATTTTCTATACCGTAGAATTTCACACAATCAAAGCTTTTGGTCGATAGAGAGCCCTTGTTTTTGTCGGTGAGCCAGGACAGAGTTAAAAAAAAGAAACCTGCAAAATCTAAATGCCACAAGTGATGGATTACTCCAGTATTCATTCGGCATTTCCTTCTATTTAACTGTGGATATTTTTACACCATTGTGTGGATTGTTTGATTTTTGTTTTGGTTTTTTTGGTTTTTTAACATTTTCAGTCAGAGCTTTTATCGGGATTTATTATTACTTTTCAATGCACAATGCTAATTTTGAAAAGACTTTGAGCGCACACGAACTGACTGGTTTCAGACGATTTTCTTTTTATAGTGACTGAGGCCCTGTTTACAGGACATTGTTTCGTCTCGTTTTCAGTTACCTTTGGTGCACACGAGACTGTAGGAAACACCATAAACGCTGTAGTATACGTCCAAAGCCACCGTTACGGTCTCAGCACAACAGAGGCGGGTATACAATGTGTAAACATCAACAATGAGGTTGTATTATTGCTTAAAGTGACCATAAAGTACGAGGCAGGTAGGTTCCAAATTAATTTTAACTGGGAGTCGAAACACTTTGGAGCCCTCTTGGGTCCATTGTTGTTACCCAACCGCACATGGCAGTTGACTGCAACCTAATTGTGCATGCCTGGTTTCAAAGTGTTGCATTTTCCCCGTCTACATGGAGGCAGAGACGGAGGTGTTTCAAAGTATTTCCACTCTGGATGGACCTGGTTTCCATATTTTAGTGTTTTCAGGCACAGCAAACGCAAGGCACTGTGAACGACAGCAAAGCACACACTTGCGAAAAACGACCATTTCTATGAGAGTGACAGTTTAGAGGGTAAGCAAATGTAGATTACAAATGGTTTGCTGTTATTTTTTGCACAAATCAAATTAGTGTAGTCCAGTTTCACTTCATTGACCCTCTTCCTCCTTCGCTGTACACCAATTTTGTTTTCATATTCCCACTTATTCCGGTCATTTTTGTCTTCTGAAGCTATATACTGTGTCTCACATATTCTTTTTCATTGGGTCTTGGCAAAATGTGTGCAGTTGGGTTGGTAATAGGCACAAACTACCTGTTCACGACTTGGCTCTAAAATTCAAACATTGGACCACGACTGAGGTCTGGTCGGGTCTCTTCTTCTTGCACACTCACAGGTCTTAACCCATTACAAATTAAAAGATTTCTGTGCCAACTACACATGCCGACACATACCTATTTTGTGCAGACTGGTCGGACTGCTCAACTGTGAATTGTGGGTAAAATTGGGCAAAAGTCTTTTTGTGTCCTTGGCTTTAGAAGATTGACTTGTCAGAGACAAAGTGAAGCCTCATCTGGATGGTAGAGGTTTTTTTTATCGGGACTTTAAAAGGGCACTTCCCGTTTTAAGGATTTAAGATGTATCAAAGTTTCAAAGTCTCTAGAAAATTAGGTTTACTTTTCCTCACTTTAAGTATCACCTTTTTGGATCTATCAGACCAGAAAGTTAAATGGTTTAAAGGGATATCTGACTTACATCAGCAGTAGTCTACTTCAATGCAATTGGAAGATTAATTCTAAATAAAAATTCACTCTTAAATACCATTCAATTCAAGCATTTTTTGTGATTTAGACTAATTATCCAGAGATATTACACTACATTGATACATTTCTCAACAGAATTGTCTTTATTTTTTGTTTTTGTTGTAGCCCCCCCCCCCCCCCCCCCCCCCCCCCCCCCCCCCCCCCCCCCCCCCCCCAAAATTTTTTCCCCACCAAACAATATACTTTTGTAAGACTTCTAATAATTTTTATTTTTTCTGTAAGATAAAT
>CAAKHD010007911.1:27968-56250 GCA_901007705.1 Fistularia tabacaria
TGTGTGTGTGTGTGTGTGTGTGTGTGTGTGTGTATTATATTAAATATATACAGATATTAAAAATGCTTTATGTATTTGTTTTTTGATGTCATCCTTTTGGGTTACACTTGTACTCAGACACATATGATAGTTGTTGGTTCATACAGCTTTTAGGTGCAACAGGAGGATAGATATTTTTATTCATCTTGTTCTTTTCCCTCAACAAAAATGGTATCTACACAACCTAAATGGTGCAATCAGCTCATTAGCAGAGCCTCCTCAGCCCTGTCAGTTTCTTCTCATCTGTATTTTTGAGCAGACAACAGCCCATTATCAATGTATTTGTAGATATAGGTATCAAAGGTGTTTTGAGTTAACAAAAAAGAAAAAAAAAGACCTATAATGTGTTTTTTACTCTACACTTAGGTCAGGCACTTGTGACATGAGACACAAAACATGGCTGATATGTGTTTTGTTTAGACAACCCTTCAGAATATTTAGGAGTGTCCTTAACACATCTGACTGGTTTTCTGTGCCCTTTAAAAGTAGATAGTTTCTACCACGGTAGGTACAGACAGATATCCTGTTTCTGTTTCTTTCAAAAAAAGTTTCTGAATAAAGATAGCACTCAAAGTTTCTTTTTATTTTCATACACATCATTGAAACTTGTTCTACAGAGTATACACAAGATTTGATCAAAGTCATTTTTGCACTGATTGTTTTTACCAAATATAAGTCTGTTCTTGAATTGTTTTTCCCTTTTTTAATTGTTATAAATTATTTGAGTATACTGAGCATTTAATAACATAACAACTTCACCTATTAATTTCAAGAACATTAACTTGCTTTAAGATTACCTTTGGGCAAAAATCAAGATGCCAACAAGCATGGTGTGTCTCTTCAGTTGCACATTAAGCCAAATAAACCAAAAAAAAATAATGAAATGGAAAATCAACAAACCTTAAAAAGCAAAACAACTATTGATCGTGCTATATTTAAGATCTAGACCTGTAGGTCAGCATAATTTATTTCCCCATTTCAAGTCAGTGACACTGACTCTTATGTGACTGAAATTTCATGACGGTTGTCCAGCAATAAATATTGTTATAGAGATGCACTTTCATGCTCCTTATGACAATGGTCATAGGAATATTGTTAACTGAAGATACTAGCCAAATATTTTTTCTTCAGAATAAATTACCCTGTCTCAATCAGTGTCGGATTCCTCAAGAATACCGTAATAATGAGCAGAGTATGCGGATTCATATATATATACACACACACATATATTCATACATACACACTATATGGCCAAAAGTATTCATTCACCTGCCTTCATTCGCATATGAACTTTAAGTGGCATCCCATTCCCAATCCATAGGGTTCAATAAGACGTCGGTTCACCCTTTTCAGCTACAACAGCTTCAACTCTTCCGAGAAGGCTGTCCACAAGGTTCAGAAGTGTGTTTATGGGAATTTTTGACCATTCTTCCAGAAGCACATTTGTGAGGTCACACACTGATGGTGGACGGGGAGGCCTGGCTCTCAGTCTCCCCTCTAATTCATCCCAAAAGTGTTCCATCAGGTTGAGGTCAGTATTCTGTGCAGGTCAGTCGGGTTCATCCACACCAGACTCTGTCATCCATATCTTTATGGAGCTTGCTTTGTGCACTGGTGCCCAGCCATGTTGGAAAAGGAAGGGGCCAGCTCCAAACTGTTCCCGCAAAGTTGGGAACATGGAATTGTCCAAAATGTCTTGGTATGCTGAAGCTTTCAGAGTTACTTTCACTGGAACTAAGGGGCCAAGCCCAGCTCCTGGAAAACAACCTCACACCATAATCCCCCCTCCACCAAACTTCACACTTTGCGCAATACAGTCAGATAAGTACTGTTCTCCCGGCAACCGTCAAACCCAGACTCATCCATCAGATTTCCAGCAGGTGAAGTGCGATTCGTCACTCCAAAGAACTCATCTCCACTGCGCTAGAATCCAATGGCTCTGTGCCTTATACCACTGCATCCGAAGCTTTGCATTGCACTTGGTGATGTGCGGCTTGGATGCAGCTGTTCGGCCATGTTGCACAGGTGGCATCCTATCACAATTGCATGCTGGAATTCACTGAGCTCCTGTGAGTGACCCATTCTTTCACAAATGTTTGTGAAAACAGTCTGCATGCCTAGGTGCTTGATGTTATACACCTGTAGCCATGGAAGTGATTGGAACACCTGATTCTGACTATTTGGATGGGTGAGGGAATACTTTTGACCATATATTGTCCCCAACCAGTTGCCAGTCACAGGGTGACAAATAAGGACATACCACCATTCACAGTCCTATTTAAAACCATTAACTCTTTATATTGTTTTTTTACTCATTCTTTAAAAAGCTAGATCATTGGGCACTGCACAAAACTCATTTATTTACACTGTCATCCCATTACTTTTCCCATTGATTGAGTAACCCATATTTTCAGGCAGTTGCATCAATTTTATTTCTGTGTGTGTGTGTGTGTGTGTGTGTGTGTGTGTGTGTGTGTGTGTGTGTGTCAAGCAAGATTAGGCGGTTTTTGCTTGTAGATAGCCACTAACGGGTATTGAAAGTCTACTTGTCTTTAAAGAAAATCAAATGTAGGCCAATTTTAAATCGTTTTCTAAATTTTTTTTAGATCTTTTTTTATATTTATAGGATAGGATAGTCCTTTATTAGTCCTACAGTTACTAATTTTCCAGTGTAAACAGCAGCAAAGACAGTAAGGAGAGAAGAATAAGATTAAGAGCTTTTGGCTTGTGTTAATGCGCACACAATTTTACCATTCAGTGACTACATTTACAACTGTGAGTGTGCATGATGTACAGAAAACCACTTACCATCCATGAATGTGCAAGCTACCCAATTTGCATTTAGGCCTCCAACATAGCCCTTGTTTTCCCAACCATATAATTTTTTTGAATATTTAGTCGGACTTCAGTTTTAAAGTTGAATACTGTGTCAGCTCTCCTGTTGCTTCTTTCTAAGTTATGAACTCATTTCCATCAACCCAGTGAACCTGACATTAAACTGCAGCACAAGTGCTCGCCGCTCTTATTGTCACGAAGATGTGTGATATGTACTTGCATCCAAAATTTACCAGTATCAAGAAACAATAAATGAACATACAAAAGTGTGAGTTCTATAGAGCGATATATTCATTATAAATATACCACATAACTTGTCTTCATCTAGTGGTTGTGCTAAACTGCAGACACTGACGTGTCATCTTAGGAACCTTGCCTGTTTAAGGAAGATGAATATAGATTTATTTGGTTTCATTCTAATGTCTTACTTAATTATAGTCTTGCTGTGCTGTGGCAATTGACTGTGGCCCTGCAAGGATAGTGAAAGGTGAGGTGTTGATGAAACATTCCTGTGTCTGGGAGCTTTTCTCTTAGGGGGGTGCTGCTTTTTTGAAAGAATGCAGGAGGGTGACAATGCCAAAGAAACATAATCACTTTAGTAGCTCTTAGCTAAAGAATTCATGTGTGAAAGCAGGCCCTGTGGAGGTGTCAAAAGCATTCTTCATATACTAACAACAAAAACCTATTTGGAAACTTAAACAGATAATGTATAAAACTACAAAATATGATACAATATGGAATGATGTTACCCAATTTAAGTATCAAAAGATATCTTTGACTTAATCAACAAATATAAATATGGAGTTTGTTGAGAGTAACACAATTTACACTGTTGAAGTTAGTTGCCTGACAGCAACAGTTCCAAATCTATAGCCGGATCTCACTACCCCTGGAGATCACAGCTTCACAGCCCTGGAGCAAGGATGGTGTCTGCCTTGTAATTTGATGGCTAATCCCTTGCCTCTTTCCTACAAATCTTTCCCCTGATAAAGGGCAAACTTGTAAATGAGTAAACATGGGAGCCTTGGAAGAAGAAGCTGACAGCCAGTCAATGGTGCTGGTCAAGTAGAAGAAGAATTGAAAAGATAACTTAACTTTTAGGAATAACAATGTGGTTTGCAAGCCTGCTTAAATGTATACATACGTTTAACAATGTATAACACAATTTTTGCATGCATTGGTCAAATCTTGAAAAAACGTATGCCATTTTCTGGAAACTAGGAACTCTAAAGGCTTGAGGGTAAGCCAATACAAGCATTGTTCTATCGTTTCTATACAGTCTGTTGTCAATACAAATGTATTAACTTAAAAACTTGAATATCATATAAAATATAAAAGGAATTTAGTTCCAAAGATCTAATTTCACAAGCTTGACTTGACTGTTGGGACTGGCAATATGACCAAGCCTTGCTTAAGGCACTGGCTGTAATCCTTATTAGGGGTTTAACAGCAAGTTTAAGCCCATGTGACTTCCATTTCCTGGGGAGCTGTTAAATACATGTGAAGCTGTGTCAACTGAGCTTTGAACCTGGTAATCAGAAGTGATGTGTATAACTCCCAATGTATGAAATGGTCTGGTTTCAATCTAATCTTTGTAAGATATTTAGATGGCATGCCAGGTTGAAAACCCTGTCAATCATTTCAACTTTACAATAGAAAAGCCATCAGACCTACTATGTTTTACTTTTTTGCACTTTGTTTCCTCTGTTATCATGCTTGCCGAAGTAAACACTGCTGTTTGCTGTGTTTCAACATGTCCTTGAATAACATTATAATGAAGCTAGTCTGGTGGGTCTCACAGCCTCTTTTTCAGCTGTTTAGTTGTATTGCTGAATATGAGCTTTTGTGGAGTGTCTCGTTTCCGTATGATATCAATGTTAACTCAAACAAACACCCAATTTGGTAACCAGTTTAGGTTGCTTGCACTGGCATTGATATATGGACGTAGCTTTTATCCATATCTTTTCAACCTTTTTCTTATGAAATCATATGATTCAAAATAGCCTAAGAATTTTATCAGTAGGTAGGTTAAAGACATCTGAGTGTGTTCACATAGTGTGCACACAAGTGTTGTAAGCAATGCCAGAGAACAGTATAGCTGCAGGTAGATCCTATTTGTAGCTGTACTCACTGAGCAGTCGGCAGTCGGGGGGGGGGTGTAAGAGAGCATAAACCAAGGACTTCAGAATAATTAGATGGTTGGCTGTGTATATGCTGGGGGTGGGGGTAGCTGACACAGGGATGACAGTGACCTGGAATATTTTTAGAGCAGATGTTTTCCCTAAAAGGATCATTTTACCATGGACCCAAACATACAATTAAGTATTTATTTATTTCAAGATAACAATATTACTCTCACAGTACCCTTGTTCTTGATCCATCGTTGTGCAAGGTATCAAGGTATCAAGCTACCATAACTGCCGGAATTTAGATGTGGCTTTTGACTTTTTAAAGAGACTTCTATCATACTCACAGATATGTTTTAGGATTTGCCAAGATGCACACAGATGCACACAAAATGCATCACAATGATCCCTTTCAGAAATCTATAATTCGTAATAGGGGCACAGTGAATCACACGTCGTCATGTTGTGGTTTTGCCTTGTCAGTATACTGGACCTTGCCAGTCAGCTGACAAACCGTTTAGCAGAAGACTGTTGTATTTCAGTCTTCTTGTCTGTCATTGACGCCTGCCATCCAGGACAGATAAATCAGGATCTTTTCCTATGAAACAGGTGTAGTATTGAGATACTTTCTTATTACCTGAAAGGTTTCTGACTTCATATTTGTGGTTGAGGTAAATAAACGAGACACCTTTGAAGTAAGGATCTAATCTTAACTTAAGGTAAAAGTAATCACTAGTGATCATTGAGCTTGTAGTTAAAAAGCAGAATTTACTTTTTGTCAGTAATTAGTCTAAAATGGTAAATAGATGGATATTCTTGAGGCAAGCTTCAATGAAAAGACCTTGAGATAAGCTTATTCCATGTATACTCATTTTAATATTAATTCTTTTTTTTTATCAAATGCTATGGCATGTAGAAATGGGACACACTGTTGGATTGCTGTTAAAAATAATCAATGTTGCATTTAATTTTATGAAAGGTTTTTGTTCAAAATAGGTTTTTAATTAATGCAACACAATGCAGAAAGTTTTTTTCAATGTATTAGTTTGTTCTTTGCCTTTTAACATAAGGCAGCCACAGGGGGCAGAGTGCAGCCACAAGGGGGCACAAGCCAGTGATTTTCATAGCTGGTCCCAAGCTGGAATAAATGCAGAGTGTTGCATAAGGAATGGCATGCGGTGTACAACTTGTGCCAAATCCAAATATGCGAATCAAACCTATGAATGTCATACCCGATTGGTGGAAGCTTGCGTTAACAACGACCACCATCTATGCCAATGACCGACAGGGTACCAGTGGAAATTGGCTTTTTTGGAAGCAGAGAGAGAAGAGGAAACAAAGAGTCTGGGAATGAGAGTAGGGACTTTGAATATTGGGATGATGACAGGAAAAAGCTAGAGTTGGTTGAGATGAGGCAGAAAAGGAAGCTGGAAATAATGTGTGTCAAGGAGACGAGGTGGAAAGGTAGCAAGGCCAGAAGCTTAGCAGGAGGTTTAACATTTTTCTATCAGGGTATTAACAGGAAGAGAAATGGAATAGGAGTCATCTTGAAGGAGGAGTTTGTTCAGATTGTTCTGGGGGTGAAATGTGTCAGATATACTTATGAGTCTGAAACTGGAATTTGAAGGTGTGATGCTCAATGTTGTGGGTGGCTGTGTCCCACATCTGGGATGTGATTTAAAGGAGAACAAGAATTTCTGGAGTGATTTAAATGAAGTGATGCAGAATATCCCCAGAGTTGAGAGAGTAGTGATTGGTGCAGACTTCAATGGACATGTTTGTGCCGACATTAGAGGTGATTAAGAAGTGAATGGTAAGTTTGGTATCCAGGATAGGAACACAGAGGGACAGATGGTGGTAGACTTTGCAAAAGCTTTTTTTCCTGAAAAGGCAGGAACACAAGCTAACTTATAAGGGTGGAGGTAGGAGCACGTAGGTAGACTGCTGTGGGAGAAAAATCAGGTTATCCTTGCTGTGTTAACAGCTGTGCAACATGCAACACATAGCATGTACTTTACCCGCATGACTATGCAGTATGTACATCATCTGTGTTGTCCAGTTGGTCAATGATAAGGAATTATCAACTTGCTGACAATGTTTATATGGTCTTTCTCCCCTACTCCCTCTATAAAAGGTTGTCTATAGTGTAAATCGGGGTCCAGTCTGGAAGGAGAATGCATCCTATTTGGCCAAATAGAGAATCTAGACATCTGATTCTGATTGCAGATGACTGCTGATCACTGCTGATCATTGCTGACTGTTGCTGATTAATGGCTGGTTGGTCATTTTTATTCAATGCTTTATTGGTAATACATTCCTGTAAAAGTAAGAAGACTTACTGTTGTCTTGCTTCCTCACCCTATAGACTTTTTACCTCTACAACTACCTCTTGTGTAGACAATATAATCAGAAGGACATCAGTGACTGCAAAGAAGTTGTAGATGTAGATGTAGATGACAGTTGTAGCCAGACAGCATAGGATGGTCCTTATCTTGGAAGGAATCTTGTGACAAGAAATGTAAAGAGGACAAAGGGAGAGCAAAAGACCATAAGTTAGAGGCTGAAATGGAGGAATGTTGTATGGTTTTTAGGGAGGAGTTGAGAAAGGCTCTGGGTGGTCTGGAGGAGCTTCCAGATGACTGGACAACTACAGCTAATGTGATCAGGGAGGCAGGTAGGAGAGTACTTGGTGTTGTCTGGAAGGAAAGTAGATACGGAGACCTGGTGGTGGAATGAGGACGTGCAGGAGTATATGCGGTTAGCAAAGAAGAAGTGGGACACTGAGGGGCTGGAAGAGAGCAGACAGGAGTACAGTGAAAGGTAAAGGTAGAGATGGCAAAGGGCATATGATAACTTGTATGATATGTTGGAGAGTAAGTAGGGAGAGAATGATTGATACAGGTTTGCAAAACAGAGAGATAGAGATAGAAATGATGTGCAGCAGATTTGGGTGATTAAGGATAGAGAGAGAAATTTATTGACAGATGCGAGAAAAGTGATGGGAAGATAGAAAGAGTACACTGAAAAGCTGATGAATTAGGAAAATGAAAGAGAGGTAAGAGTGGAAATGGTGACAATTGTAGACCATAAAGTAGCAGAGATGAGTAAAGGTGAAGTGAGGAGGCCTTTGGGAGGATGAAGATTGGAAGGGCAGTTGGTCCTGATGATATATACTTGTTAAGGTATGAAAGTTTTTGTGTGTGTGCTATCCATATGTAAATGTGTATTTGTATACTGTGTATATTGTGTATATTTGTGTGTGTATATATATATATGTATATATATATATATATATATATATATCCTGTTTTCTTTTTCTTTTCCCTATATTGTTGCTGCTGCAACACCCGAATTTCCCCTATGGGGATCAATAAAGTCTTATCTTATCTTATCTTAAAGTGTCGGAGAGGCAGCGGTAGAGTTTCTGGCCAGATTATTCAACAGGATCTTAGAGAGTGAGACGATGCCAGAGGAATGAGTGAATGTACCCATTTTTAAGAAAGAAATAGATGTGCAGAATTGCAGTAACTATAGAGGGATAAAGTTGATGAGCCATGCAACAAAGTTATGGGAAAGAGTAGTGGAAACTAGACTGAGAGCAGAAGTCAGCATTTGTGAGCAGCAGTATGGCTTCATGCCTAGACAGAGTACTACAGATGCAGTAATGGTTCAAGAATGCTGGTAAAGAAGTACAGAGAAGGTTAGAGGCAGCTGCATTATGCCTCTGTAGATCTAGTAAAAGCATACAATAGGGTGCCAAGAACTAAGGTAATTTATGAGGAAGTCTGGAGTGGCAGAGAGGTACAGTATGTTAGACTGGTGCATGACATGTATGCAAGAATTGAGACAGTGGTGAAGTGTGCTGCAGGTGTGACAGAGGAGCTCAATATGGAAGTGGGACATTGTGATTTGTCGTGAGAGCAAGGAACAGGTTGAGGAAAATCTATAGAGCTAAAGGTATGCTGGGGAAAGGAGAGGAATGAAGGTTAGTCGCAGCAAGACAGAATGTATGTGTGTGAATGAAAGGGACCCAGATGGAACAGTGAGGCTACATGAAGTGGAGATAAAGAAGATGGACGATTTTAAGTACTCTGGGTAAACAGTCCAGAGCAATGGAGAGTTTGGAAAAGTGTTGAAAATTCTGGTTCAAGTAGGTTGAAATGGGTAGAGAAAAGTGTCAGGGGTATTATACCATAGAAGAATATCAGCCAGAATGAAAGGAAAGGTGTACAAGACAGTTGTGAGACTAGCAATGCAGTAAGGTTTGGAGACAGTGGCATTGAAGAAAAGACAGGAAACAGGAGCCGGAGTTAGCATCAATGAAGATGTTGAGGTTGTCTTTGGCAGTGACAACGATGGATAGGATCAGGAATGTAGTCATCAGAGCGATAGCACATCTTAGATATTTTGGAGATAAGGCCAGAGGAGTCAGACTGAGATGGTTCAGTCATGTACAGATGTTGGATAGTAAATATATTGGTTGAAGGGTGCTGGGATTGGAGCTGCCGGGCAGGAGGTTTAGAGGAAGAACAAAGAGCAGATTTGTGGACATAGTGAAAGAGGACATGAAGTTAGTTGTTGTGAGAGAAGAAGTTACAGAGAATATGATTAGATGGAGGAGGTTGATTCACTGTAGGGACCCTTGAAGGGAAAAGACTAAAGGAAAAGAAGTTCTTTGCCTTCTATAACATGCGGTCTTTGCAGTTTAATTTGTTGCTGGCTAAGTTCTTTCAATGATAAGCCCTTTCTTCCTAGATCAAAATTATATTATTAATATTATTATTATTATTATTATTATTATTATTATTGAAGTGTTTCCATCAAATGGCTTAACAAAAAAATAAATAAAAATTGGACACTATTAATTGTTCACTCATTCATTGTCTACTTCGTCTATCCTGAAGTAAGTGATGCAATTTTGCCGAGTAGCTACGGAATGCGATTGTTTTTCTTTTACCATGCTATAAATAATTGCTCGCTGTAGTTGTTCAGTATGTCTGTTTGCCCCTCCTGTACCATCATCTCTTAGTGCTAATGCTGAAGATAGAATTTGTGTTAATTTGTGAGAAACCGATGAATCAAAATTTTTGAATTTTCAATTTCAATCATTATCTGAATATTCAGGTTCAGCGTGCAAATCAAATTTTTGTTGAGATAAGTGTAGAGTCTCCATTTCTGTTCTCTTTATTAATTGCTACCTACTCGGTCTGCACTCCTCTCTATTACATTTTAAATCTTCAAGTCTCAGGAGAGTGTAGGGGGTATATAGCCCCATCTGCTACCACAGACTGAATAGTGTTTTAGACAGACGGAAAAAGGGTGGTAGACATTGCCAGTAAGCAAGGGAGGATGAAACAATGGTTTAGAAGACACACCCATGACAAAAAGACAGAACATTGTAGTACGTCCCCAAAAACTACAATGAAAATGTGTATATTATTGTTATTTTTTTAAGTATAAACTGTAGTCAAAGAAAAATTATTGTGATTTTAAGACAACAGTGCCCACTCTCAGTGGGCTTGATTTCTTCTAAAACAATAGTAAAATACAAACAAAATTAAAAGGAAACGTTAAGAAGCTAGTCCACAACAGGCACGTAGCCACTCAAATCAGGAAAGCTGACAGTGGAACAGAAGGAGGCGTGTCGTGCACATACTAGTTTTCATGTATGTATGTCATGTTTTACCATTAATATGAAAATTTCAACACATTTTAGGAACATAGATTATGGAAATATATAAAAGTAACAAAGTTAGCAATATGCCAATACAGAATCAAAATTGTTTTGATCACTGATAGAATCAGTCCTTATGAATATATAGCTTGAAAATTTAAAAATGTTTGATATTTCTTGTGTTTAATGTTAATCATATCAAATGCAAATCATTGTCTTGTTTGGACAGTAACAGGGAACATAATTTTTATACTTCTACTTAAGATAGTACAAACACAGTATTATTCATAGTTGTTCTGCCATTTGATCTGTGTAATATTTCAAAGACCTGATATCTTAGGGGGTTAAAAAAATTGTGCTAGTGTCATCGACTGCCAAGTATTGTAGCAAACAATTTACAAACTTTTTAATCCAACTTTGAGCAGTGATGCCGTAGTGTAGATTTGATATAAACATCAAGAGGGTCCCTAGTGGCCAAAAAGCGCCTCTCCCGACTGATACAGCTGCTAATCTGTCCTGACATCAAGCTAATTCATAATACCCCCTAACCTAAGCATTGACTGACTAGTGGTAATTGATTTAGAACATTAGAGACAACTGCTGAATAATAGAAGGCCCTCAACCCTCAAATGCCCTCTTTTGCTGGAATAGAGAGTAAGGCCCAATTTTCTTACCTCACTGCCCCCTGTTGAAAGAAATACACTTATATCTGATCAGTCAAGTGCAATGTTTCAAAATTGTATTGTATGAATACAATTTTTTTCTGTTTTGTTTCAGCTCTGCCTGATTATCAAACATGTTTTCTTTCTAAAAATCCACATTATCATTTGAGCTAAGCTTCTATTGATCTTTGAGCTCTGTATTTGCCAGTTTGTCCACTCATATGCCTTCCCCCTGTCTTTGGTGGTGAAGACAAGGCTTTGTGCCTGAGAGTAATTTACGGTGGGAGGTGATATCCTGAGTACAGTGTTATGGGTGAGTCCAAGTTGTATGTGCTGCCTGCTCAGTCTTTTTTTTATATTACAATCTGGCCACAAGCAAAGTGTCAAGTGTTGATGCTTGAACCAATCTATTTTCCTTGGCAGTGTGGATAGCAGATGTAAATGCAATTCTGCCATTTAGACTGCGTTTCAAGGTAAAGTGTTCGTTACATTTTTGGCGAGGTCACAGGCTTATGCTTAATGACATCGTAATTTACAAGTATACCGCTCTAGAACAAACAAATAAAACACAAATATATGGAATATATTGGAATATAAAAACCATGTTCCATTACTGAACAAGCATTCTGCTGTGTATTGTGTATGTTTTATATATGGTAATAAGAATGGAATGCTGAATTTATACTGGGATGTTGAGAAATAGAGCAATTTGTCAGGATGCTATCTGCAGATAATTTGAGATCTTTGTGCACAACCGTGTCTTGTCTTTTTATTAAATGTGATGTCTGTATGGTTGTCCTTTACCTAGTCACAAGCATTTACACACAGAGGAAATAATATTATTAGACAGTGACTTAATGTGGGTGGTAAGTTAAGAGATAGGACTGTAATTTTATTATGTTCCCTTTCCCACATCAGTTACCCAAATGGTCTTTTGTCTTTCATAGATGGCAGTTTTGGGTTTCCACATCCCTCTGCAGCCTTGCAAATTGCTTACACTTAGCTTTAAGGCAGAATTATGCTTACGCATAAATATAAAGATATAGGGTTAATTCTTAATGGGTTATTTTTGCTCAATAAACAGTTGCCACATGGGAATTGTTTGTTCCAGCATCCCCCGTGAAGTACGATAAGTGGCATACGATGGATGATGAATGGATGGATCTATAGAGTATAGTATATAGTATTGAAATCTGAATTTCATTGTGCCTGACTTTATATTACGTTGGTTATTAAAAAAGATACATAATATATATATATATATATATATATATATATATATATAGCCAAGCCAAAAATTATTCATACCCCTTGTAAATTTTGACTTTGTTACTTTTGTTCTACTAGTTTTTTAATTGTAAATGACACAGGCTACTCCCAAAACATAATAACACAATATACAAGAGGCATTATTGTGAGAAAAATTAATTCTCAACTTTTATTTCCATTTGAACAATAAGTGGCATATCCAAAATTAATCATGTCCACTACAAACTGTCAATCTATGGGAAAAAGCCAATATTCTTTACCAATTCAAATAGTCCAAGCTGTTCTTAATCATCCTAGTTACCCTGATTCATTGGTAACAGCTGTTTAAATCAACTCAACAGGTGAAAAAGCAGCTCCCTACAGTTGGTTCATAGACCACCATGGTTATGACAAAGGCACTCAATGAGGACCTGCTCAGTGAACTCCTTTACGGCATTTTGGTTGCTTGCAAGTCAGGAAAGGACTTTAAGGGCCACATCTAATTGTTTTCAAGTTACAAACTGTGATTTAAAAAAATACAGGGACGTTACCCTCTGTGAAAAATCTCACTGGATTTGGACTGATGCCAAAGGGACACCTGTACTCGCCAGACAAATAATGAGATGTGAAAAAGTAATCCTCGGATTACCGCCAAAGGCATCCTGAAGAATATGGGCCCTGCTGGTGGACACATCTCAAGGCAGACTGTCCATCAGACACTGCACATTGCTGGGTTCCATTGATGCAGACCATGGAGGATACCACTTATCCTGACAAGACACATAAAAGCACGCTTGGCCTTTGCAAAAGCACATCCGGCCCCAAAAAAAGTCTTCTGGTCTTTTGTCTTGCTGTCAGATGAAACAAAAATTGTTTTACCGCAATGACATAGCCTTCATTTAATGTACAAAAGGAGAAGCCTTTAACCCAAAGAAGTCCCTTATGGGAGGGGGAACCTTAATAAAATAAACAGCACCTGGAAAAATCAATTGTCTGTCGTGAAACTTTGGCACCATTGGATGTTTCAGCACGACAAAGTCTAAAACACAGCAAAATTGGTGGAGCATTCGCGGACAAAGGCATTGTTTTGGAGTAGCCCAGACATTATCTTGATTTGAATCCAAATGATGATAACAAGGAGAACACTCCAACCAAAACGAGTTGCAGTAATGCATGTAGATAACAGGATTTTTTTTCGTCTTATACCTCTTAAACACTATCATTTGAGAGGCTTGTGTCACTTCCAAAAATCCCAAAACTTTTTGGTTGAATAAAAGTAAACTTGATGTATTCTTTCTCCAAGCCAGCTGAAGAAGATCCTGGAAGAAAAATCATGTAGCTAAAATGTCTAAACAGAGGCCATTGTCAAAAAGCATAGAGGACCTTCAGGTACATCTCAAAAAATCATATCATGAAAAAGTTCAATAGTTTTGTCATTTCAGAAAGTAAATCTGATATATTTTGATTCATTACAGATTAGGGGAATTTTTCAAGCCTTCTTAAAATTTGATGTTTTTTTTACAGATAATGAAAAGCAAAATGCAGTTTCTCAGAAAGTTACAGCATATTACAATATTACACAAGATCAATAAAAAATGATATTTTAAACAGAAATGTCAGGCTACTGAAAATTCATTTTTCTATCTCTATGCACTCAATCCCTGGTGGGGCCTCCTTTTTGCATGAATTCCTGCATCAATACGGCATGAGATGGAGGTTATCAGCCCTTGGCACTTCTTGGGTTCTTGGGTGTGATGGAAGCCCAGGTTGCATTTATAGCGTCCCTTAAGTAATTTGCATTGTTCGGTTTGGTGTCTCTCATCTTCCTCTTGACAATAACCCAATTAATAAAATGAAAGGACTAGGTATTACAATCCCTGGTGTTTGCATTGCTTCTAATGGGAAGGTCTTGAGAGATTGTTGCTAGGCAGGGGAAAATAGACAGAACCGATGCAATAGGACATGGAGAGCGAAGGAGAGGACCAAGGGGAGGACAACAATGAAAGAACCAAAGGCAGAAGAGCATTGAGAGAACACGATGAGAGAGCCTGTAGAGGAGAACATGGAGAGAACACAGCTGGAGAACCTGTAGAGAAAACAGAGAATCCAAGCATCAAATCCTCAGCATCAAAGGGTGTTTCAGCCATTTATCACGAGACACCATCTGCTTAGCTAGGCCCACCACAGGTTGATCAAGGCTGGGTGTATTTTTAGTGGTTATCTATTCGCCTTAGCTGCCCAGGTGGTGTCACTCCTCTTGGCTTTGACTGGTCCTCTCGACAGTGCTGGCTACTTTTCTAATGGCCTGTCTGTGATTCCCCTGACTCCTTTGGGGCTTTGCCATTGTACTGGCTACAAAGCTCCTATATCCCACCTCCATCGGGCACACTTTAATCTCCCAGCCTCTGTCCTCTGCCTCAGCTGCTAAGTTGGCATAAAAAAGCTTCTTAATTCATAAGCTTCCTTGATGGTGTCCTCCCCCGTTACCTTGCTTACATCATCAAGCTGGCAGGATTTAGCCCAAAGTTGTCAGTGTGGTTATTTTGCTATTTCTGGGGGAGATATGAGCCTCTGGTCCAAGTCAACTTCCATCTGCCTGTCTCTGGCTACATTCAGAGAGGCCAGATCTGGGGTTGAGGGGCTAGTCCTCGGCTTGTTCCCCTCCTGGACAAATGCTTGTCAGTGCTGGCAATATATCCCGGTTGGTGAGTGGTTGGGCATTAATGGATACCCTCTACAGCTGGGACTGTACATGGGGCAAGACGGGTCCCTGCCAAGCTACAGCTGCAGATTTGTGGGAGAAGGCAGCACATCATACTCGGATGATGCTCGGATGATGAAACTTAGCCTATTGGTTTCCATGCTTCAGACATCACTCCAGCCTCCCACTTCAACCAGCAGCCCTGTTTGGCCTGCGCTATGGCCTCCATTTGACGCACCTCTTCTACCACCATGGTTTGACGCATGGTTGTAGATGCCTGTTGCCAGAGTGGTGTTATTTCCAAGGCCAAAGCCTCCGCTGCCTTGTTGGACGTGGACCACTATGTATTGATGGAGGTCACAGCTGTGGCTGGGGTCCACTACCTCTGTGTTGCTGAGGTAGGAGCGACACCTCTTACGCCAAGATCCTGGGAGTCCAAAAGTGGCATGTGCAGCCTCATTTTGGTGCATTTGTACTCCTTAACCAGACTACAGATGGGAGGTGACAGTGTTCACTGTATAATCCAATGCTGCTTAGGCATTTGGGGAGTCTGAGCCACTTCCTCACGCTCACTAGCCTCTCCAGTTGATTGCCATGGGTGAGTGAGACATCATACATGGTCAGTCATGGCAACAGCCCAAACTGGAGGCACCAGAGCTTCAGCCTTCCTTGGATTATGGTGAGGTTAATCTGCTTGCGGTTGTTCGCTGTGTCCATCTGGAGTTGTTCCAGTTGCTGGATGTCATTGAGATTCGAGATTAACCATCGTCCACGGCTTTTGATGGGCTTCCCCTGGATTGTTGGGATTGGTTCACCGCTGATGTGGAGCTGCTTGGCTGTAAGTTGTCCTTTAAAGATGGATATGCAACAAGATTTGCTAGGCTTGAACTCTGTTCCTTTTTGGCAGTCTGAATCTGGTGCCAGATGACATTGACATGCTCCAGACATCCCGAAAAGCCCTGGATACCAGTCTTATATAAAATAAGATAATACTTTATTGATCCCCATTGGGGAAATTCGTTTGTCACGGCAGCGCAACAATAACAGTATCAAAAAAGACAACATGTAAATAAGCACTAAACAATTAAGAGACAAAAAAACGAAAAAAGGAATACACACACACACACACACACACACATACATATATCTATATATACCCATACTTACATAATCACATACACCTATATAAGATAAATAATACACAGTAAGGGCGAGAGTAAGAGTAGAATACATAAGTAAACAGTAAGGGTGAAAAAAGAACCAAAATTGACAACAACAAGGGCAAGGATAAGGACAGATAGGCGACGACAATGGAACAATGGCACTGATAAAATAAACAGATGCGAGGGAGTGATATCAATTTGGGTAAAGTGGACTACACAGTTAAGGGTACGACATGTGTGAGCGAGTGAGTAGTGAGGTGGTGGGCGCACAGATGCCCTCCAGGCAGTCAGGGTTGTGTGTTGTCCAGACTGCTGTTATACAGTCTGATGGCCGTGGGCGCAAAGGAGCGTCTGAAGTGTTAAGTTCTGCACTGGGGTGGGATGAGCTGTTGGCTGAATGAGTGTATATACTGACGTGTCAACAAAATTGCCTTTTTGCAATGACACTAGAGAAAATGTTTCCCCTTACGTTCAGGTCTGGCGAAAATGGCAGATGATTGAGGAGTTCTTCTCCTTAGGTATCAGGAGGCGTCCTGCTCTTTGCCAAGCCTTTTGAATCACTCCCTTCTGCTATGCCTCCCTCATCAGCTTCCCTAGGTATGCAAGGGCTCTAGCGTTGTTCTTAATGAGCCGATATGGTCCCCTGACCAATGCTGATCTTGCCTGCCTACCGGTCTTCTATACCTCATTCTATGTAGGGGACCTTTTGTTCATTGGTTGCTCAGGTGCATATGTAGATGGCATATCCTTCTGGATGTAACTGGCCATGTCTCCGCTCATCCAAGTAAGTTTTCCTGAGGTTCTTCCAGGTATTTTCTGGGCACTTTATGGGCACAATGGGTCCCAGTCATCTCTTGGGCAAAAAACATATAACCCCATAAATTCTCAATTTGTTCTGATAAGGCCAGTTTCCTGGCCAATCAAACACAGTAACACTATGGTCATTGAACCATCTTTTGGTACCTTTTGTAAAGTGGGCTGGTGCCAAGTCCTGCTGAAAAATGAAATTAGCATCCCCATAAAGCTATTCAGCAGAAGGAATCATGAAGTCCTCTAAAATTTCCCGATGGATGGCTTTCTTGACTGGACTTCTGAAAACTCAGTGGACCAACATCAGCATAGCAGCCCAAATCATCACTGACTGTGGAAACATCACACTGGACTTCAAGCAACATGGATTCTGTATCGCTTCACTCTTCCTCCAGACTCTGGGACCTTGATTTCCAAATGACTTGTAAAATATACTTTCATCTGAAAAGAGGACTTTGGACAACCGAGTAACCGTCCACTTCTTTTCCCCCACTGGTAAGACGCTTCTAACATTGTCTCTGGTTTAGAAGTGGCTTGACATGAAGAAAGTGATATTTGTTGCCCATGTCTCGGATTTGTCTGCATAGTGTCTCTTTATGTACTGACCCCAGCCTCAGTTCAGTCCTTGTGAAGCTCCCCCAAATTGAATGGATTTTGCTTTACAATCCTTTCAAGACTATGCCCATCTCTTTTGCTGGTGCATCTTTTCCTACCACACTTTTTCCTATCAATCAACTTTCTGTGAATATGCTTGGATGCAGCACTCTTTGAACAACTAACTTCTTTTGTGACCTTTTTTGGCTTATACTACTTGTGGAGGGTTTCAATGACTCTCTAGTGGACATCTGCCGAGTTGGCTGTCTTCCCCATGATTGTATAGCCTGCCGACCCAGACTGAGAGCCTATTTAAAGGCTCAGGAAACTTTTGCCGGTGTTTTGAGTTAATAAGCTGGCAAGGGTGTGACTCAGAAAGATGTACCTGCAATGCCAAGGCTTTGGAGCACGCTTCCAACCTCAACAGCACTTTCAACATGAACCAATGCAATTCTTGCCCTGATATAAATGAGTGTCAGCCACTGACTTTCTCATATTGTATATAGATAACTTGGGATATTAACTTTGAATAAAAGTGGGTCCTAAATATCTTCTGTTGCCATTGCTGAGTTGAGGAATTATCCAGTTCTTTGGCACCCTCTGCAGAATTTGTGGATCTCTTCCTCCCTAGACTACTCATGATTAACACATCAACAAAAGTTTACTTTCCCATTAACTGTGAAAGTTAGGACAGAAGGCAATGCCCCCCCCAAAATTTCAAATAATCTTTGCTGTCTAAGTTGGAAATTCCCAGAACTACATGCAGCGCAAATGATAAAAATATGTATTTTTATTATAGCCTATTTTTTTTTAAATAAAATTGCTTTAGGCTGCATGAAGGCTGCACTTGACTCGCCGCTTAGTCAGCCTCAAATTATTCTATCTTATGAGTTTATCTATTTTCTATCTTCTTCAATCTCTGCCCATTTTCTTGTCATTGGTCCTTGAAACAAAGGAATGTAACCTAAAACCGTATATAAGTGTGCTCATCTTTAATCCTATCTCTTCTGGAGATTTTGTTTGAATTCCATTAAAAGAGAGATGCCCGTCCTCACCACATAATGGTCTACTTTATAGCCTTGCAATTTCTCATCACAAATGGCCATGGGCAAAAGTGTAAGGGTAAGAAATAATGTTAATGCACAGGAGGTAGAGCGATTGTCCTTGGAACGGACATTCCTGGTTTGATTCCTGGCTGTTCCTAGTATGTCGAAGTGCTGTCGAGCAAGACACTGAACCCCTAACTGCTACCCTGGCGCTGACAGACGGCAACCAACTGTTCATGGTTCATCCATGATTGGTTAAATGCAGAGAAGGAATTTCCCCATGAGGGATTTATGAAGTATAAGAAAAAAAATGTTTACCCACTTGGGGGGGTGTTGTTAAAAAACGTTTATGTATGCATGCATGTTGTCATTCAATCAGATCATGATATTTTGTTGATTTTAGAACATTTGGAGGCCATTATTTTAATCACTAAATGGAAAACAAAAAGTGGTTCTTAGGGAGCTTTTTTTAAGGAGTTCCTCTAGGCTTGAAACAGATCCAAGAAATGTAAATAAAGGCTATGGAGAATAGCCATTCATAATAACCTTCCTTTTGTTTTGTTTTTTCCCTTTCCCCCTATTTTCCCTTTATCTGTAAAACACTGAATTGCATTTGTTTTGCTCCAGCTCTGTCACTGGAGGTTTCCTATTGTATTTGCTTCACTTGTTTCTTTTCCCCTAGCAGGATTTTGTTGTGGGTTTAGGATGGCTTTTTGATCATGAATAAAGATATCAAGTCACAATTATACAAAATTACTGTCTTTGTTTCAGTCCAGCACCTCCCTGTCGACATTTCTCCTTTATCATCATGCTCATTCCATTGTATGCAAATACATCTCAAGTTTGAATACTAATGTTGCCGTGCTCCTGCTCTGTATTTGTTTCCCACACAGGTGCTCGTCTTTGAACTGGCAGAGTGGGACACTTCTAGCAAAGGACTGAGAAGAGAGCAGTGCCACACTGGAATATGGTGCCTAATATACACCTGGCAGCTTCCCTCTATAGCAAAGGGGCATGGCTGTTCCTGCCTCTACTCAGCTTCGTGATGATCTCGTCGCTTGCTGACAGTAAGATGTTTTCGGGTCAAGTCATATGCTTGATAACTTTACTGTGTCACTGCCCCTTTTCTTCTTCTTATCAAATGTGGTAAATATGACTCAGGATAAATTAAACACAACAGTCAATTAACTCTCCTGTATGCCAGCATTTTTCATATGGACATTATCATATTGAAATTCAAAAACAGGTGCAGTAAAATTACTTTGAGGATATTCACCCCGATGAGTATTTCGTGTATAGGGTATGGCGTCTTTTGGGTTTGGGAAGATAGAAGAAGATGTTCCTGTATCGTTGGGTCCTGGGGCAGAAAATCATTAATTCAGCACATGACCTGACGAACAGTGCTGTCACAGGGTCATTGTAATTCAATTAGACTTAGACCGTTCCCATTTCCCTACACAACCATACCAACTGCCCTGTCCTGTCCTTTATTTCGTACAATATTCTTTTTGTCTCTTGCATCGTGTCCAAATGTTCCTGGAGAGTCAGTGTGAATTTTAACTTGAACCTGAGAGAAAACAAAACAAAAAAAAAACAAGCAAAAATAATGTGCCTCTACCATTTTCTCTTGGTGGGGAGGGTCTGTTTTTGATTACCTTATATGGATAGGACCAAATCCAAGCTTTCTGTAGCAGAAATGCTTAATTACCATCCCATTCCGCTGAAGTATATTTGTCTGTATGTCTGTCTTTGTCCATTCATCTATCTATACATGTGAATTTTCTTCCTTCTCACTTGGTATTTCTTGAAACTGATTTTTATGTGATGTAATTATCATTGTTACTTTTAGGATTTCACATCACTCAGAACCACGAACAGGACTAATTACCTGTTTGAGAAACTATAAGGAGAAATGGTAATATCATTTGTGTATACCAAGGCAAAATAATATTTGAATATTCCAAGACTATCCAATCCCCTGACATTGTAGAGGCTTATATTTTTCAAATTATATCACACTGCCAGCAGGATCATCTCCATTCTCATTTTATAAAACTGCATCATGGAGAGTTACGTTCAGAGTTACTCTATTTGAAACATAGTTTAATTGAGTTCACTCCTTAGTGCATACATGGATATGCATTAATGCTTATGGATAATTAGTTTCTGTAGTCTGTAATCCAAATTTTTACCGTTAGATATATAGAGGTATATTTATGTTTAACAGATTCTTTTACAGTGATGTGCCGAAAAAAATGTGTTGCTGGGGCTATATCTACAGGTATACACTGAGTAAAGCACTGAGTAAAGCACTGAGTAAGCATTCAACCTTTGTCAAGTGAAACTTCTGTATAAATGAATTAAAATAAAACAACCTCTGGTTTCAGGTTAACCTATGGCTTTATTTTGATGTATGTTTACATGGGAAAAGGAATAGGCCTACTATTACCGAAACTATAAAGCTAACATAGAATTAAATTAAGATAGTTTGGAACAAAAATAACATCTACCACTAATGATGGGGTTGTTCCATTTTGATACCAGTAATTTACATAAAGGACATGTGAACTTTTTAGGTCGGGTTTGGATTTCCTCCATTATGGGGCAGATACTGGACAGCTATTATAAGCAAGTTTCTGCCCACATGGTTTCACTGTCTATTCAAGATTCAGCTTTATCTTGTCACATCAAATTAAATTGTTTCGGGTAGAACATGATAAAAACTCACTACGACAAAACTTGAAAAAAACTGCATTAAAAGTGGTTCAATCCCATGGATAAATAAGATCAGCTGTGCGAGCCTTCAGTCACACGTATCAGCAACTTACCTGGTTTTATCTTTATCTTTATCGGCAATTAAAAAGCATTTCACTTTTACTTTTTTAAAGTGCTCGGGAACGTATCCCATGAGGCAGTGGAATCAAATATATACCTGGACTTTCAAAGGATAATGCAGGACTCAGACAACTATATCAGCATATTGAAAGCTGATCCTTTCTTAAAGAAGGAACAGCTCAAATGTGAAGGTGATGGAAAGCATCACCCGAAAAGAAAGCATGACCCAGCATGCTCTTATTGAGTCTCGGACAAGTCAAAAAATAGTAAGACATACATGGGCACTTATTCACAAACAATTTGGTGATCTGAAAATAGCCTCTCAGCACCCAAAAGTAACTGCCAGCCAACTTCTGTACCAATTTCTAGAAAATGGAAAGAGAGGAAAAAGATGTTAGAAGTTAAACTGAAATATAGCTAGGACCCTGGCTTCACAAGAGCTTTTACAACAAAAGAGCAAGAAGCGGAGATTGTTTGACTGGATAACATTGCAACCGAATGGCTCGTTTGTTGAGCAAGGAGGAAAGAAAAACAGATGGCAAAAACTCAAGACTGGCTTCCCACAGGGAAGTGCGCTTGCACCTCCCCTTTTTCACATCCACACTAATGACCAACTAAAAGTGCAGTGCTAAAAGCTCCCACCACTTCATCTATGCAGACAGTCTTGACATAGGTACACACGATATTGACCTCCCATGGTGGATGAGAGACTCCAACGTTCTCCAACTTTGAAGAGAACGCCCCACATGCAAATCAGTCCAGTTATACAGCGGTGCGTCTTCAACTTGAGAAATTGAGAGGCCAAGTCCTAATTTAAGATCAGATGGCCAGGAACCCTCTTTGAGCTCTATGAGCACACAGTCCAGCTTGGGGTAATCCTGGACAGAAGCCTTTCCTTTGAAACCAGTAGAGAGACGACCAAGCTTAAGTAATTGGGGAGGAAGAAAACATAATCTCCAAGCCTACTGGCACATCCTGGGGGTGCTCATCGAAAGACGTTGAGATCCACAGCACTAAGCGAGAATGCCTGTCCTATATGAAAGTGAGCTATCCATGCACAGAAGGTAGAACCAGCCCTCAATGCCAGCTACTGCCTTATCACAGGCTGTCTAAAATAAACATCTATGAATCCTTTGTACAGTACTTCTTAGCACATCCTGGCAGGCAGAGCCCCACCAGATATATACCAAAGTGCTTCTTCGTCTTCTTCTTTCCCTTTCTTTTTCCCTTCAGGGGTCACCGCCGCGAATCAACCTTCTCCATCTAGCCCTATTCTCTGTATCCTCCTCTCTCAAGCCAACTAACCTCATATCCTCTCTCACTACGTCCACAAATCATTGCTTCGATTTTCCTCTTTACCTCCTGTCTGGCATTTCCAATTCCAGCATCCGCCTACCAATATATTCTCCATCCCTCCTCTGTCCGTGACTGAACCATCTGAGTCTGGCTTCTCTGACCTTTTCTCCAAAACATCCAACATGTGCTGTTCACCTGATGGACTCATTCCTGATCCTAGCCATCCTCGTCCCTCCCATAGAGAACCTCAACATATTCATCCCTGCTACCTGCAGCTCTGCTTCCTGTCTTTTCTTCAATGCCACTGTCTCCAAACCATACAGCATTGCTGGTCTCACCACGTCTTGAACACCTTTCCTTTCATTCTGGGTGATATTCTCCTGTCACATAGTTCTGTCCCCTGAAACTTTTCTCCACCCAATTCAACCTGCTTGAACCCGTTTCTTAACCTCTTTCCCACACTCTTCCTTGCTCTGGATGGTTGACCCTAAGCACTTGAAACCTGTAGCCTTAACGTTCTACCCAGGTTCCCTGCTCTCATGACAGATCACAATGTCATCTGCAGACATCATGGTCCATGGAGATTCCTGTCTAACCTCATCTGTCTGCCTGTCCATCACCACTGCAAACAAGAACATGCTCAGAGCTGATCCCTGATCTCAGGGGCCCACCTCCACTTTGAACCTCTATGTTACACCTACAGCACGCCTCACCATTGTCTCACAGCCAGCATACATGACCTGCAGCAGTCAAAATATTTCTCTGCCACTCTAGACTTCCTCAAACAATACCAGTTCCTCTATCGGCACTCTGTCGTCTGATTTTCTTTAATTTTTTTTTATTTTCATTTTTTTCTAGGTCTACAAAGCGCAATGCAGCTCCCTCTGATCTTCTCTGTACTTCTCCATTAGCATTCTCAAAGCAAATACCGCACTTGTAGTACTCTTTCTAGCCATTAACCCATAATGCCTCTCCCAGACACTCCCATGCCTCCACAGGTATATTGTCAGGAGCAACTGCCTTTCCACTCTTCATCCTCTTCAATGCCTTCCTCACTTCACTTTTACAAATCTCTGCTACTTTGTGGTCTACAATAGTTACCTCTTCCACCCTTCTGTTTCTTTCATTTTCCTCATTCATCAGCTCTTCAGTGTACTCTTTCCATCTTCCCATCACTCTTCTAGCAATCTGTCAATACATTTCTCTCTATCCTTAATCACCCGGACCTGCTGTACATCCTTTCCGTCTCTACCTGTTTTGCCAACCTGTATAAATCATTCTCTCCCTCCTGACTGTCCAACCGAGCAAAAAGTCATCATACGCCCTTTGTTTTGCCTTTGCTACCTCGATCTTTACCTTACGCTGCATCTCCCTATACTTCTGTCTGTTCTTTCAGTCCCCGCAGTGTTCCATTTCTTCTTTGCTAACTGATTTTTCTGTGCATACTCCTGCACTTCCTCATTCCACCACCAGGTCTCCTGATCTACGTTCCTTCCAGACGACACACCAAGTACTCTCCTACCTGTCTTCCTGATCACATTAGCTGTAGTTGTCCAGTCATCTGGTAGTTCTCCCTGACCACCAAGAGCCTTTCTCAACTCCTCCTTGAAAACCATACAACATTCCCCCCCTTCAGCCTCCACCTCTTTGTCTTCTGCTCTGCCTTTGTCCTCTGTACCTTTCTTGTCACCAGATTCATTCCAAGAAAATGACCATCCTATCCTGTATGGCTGCAACTGTCACCTACCCCTACATCTACAACTACTTTGCAGTCACTGATGTCCTTCAGATTAGATTGTCTATACAAGATGTAGTTGTAGAATAGGGTGCAGTCTTTCTCAACTCCTCCCTGAAAACCATTCAACACTCCTCCCTTTTCAGCTTCCACCACTTTTTCCTCTGTTCTGCCTTTGGCCCCTTGATCTTCCTTGTCACCTGAGTCATCCTATGCAGTCTGGCTACACTCTCACCTACCCTACCTACTTCATCTATACACAATGTAGTCTACCTGCAAGCTCCTACCTCCGCTCTTTTAAGTTACCCTTTGTTCCTGTCTTTTCTGTAAAAAAAAGTATTCACTACAGCCATTTCCATCCTTTTTGCAAAGTCTACCACAATTTGTTCTTCGGCGTTCCTATCCTGGATACCAAAACTGCCCATCACTTCTTCATCACCTCTATTGCCTGTGCTGACATGTCCGTTGAAGTCTGCACCAATTACCTCTCTCTCATCTCTGGGGGTATTCTGCATCACTTCATCTAACTCATTCCAGAACTTATCATTCTCCTTCTAACTCACCCCCTACCTGTGGTGCTTAGTCACTAACAACATTAAGCATCACACCTACACTTTTCCATTTTCAGATTCTTAAGTCTATGTGACATTCTTTTCACCTCCAGAAAATTATGAACAAATTCCTTTCTCAAGATAACGCCTACTCCATTTCTCGTCATGTCAGTACCATGATAGTACAAGCTAAATATATATAATATAATATATATATATATATATATATTTACATATTTACATTAGTACTACTCAAACTGGTGAGAGAGAATAGTAAAGGGTAGGGCTTTGGTTCCTAATCACTGTCTTGAATAAGTTTACTGAAGTCTGAAAGGTTGATAGAAAGTCTTTTATTCTGGTCCGGGGGGACCTTTTAAGTTTTTACTTTTCTGTAGCAAAATATCTCACATGTTGATTAACATTAGTCTTGCAATTATTCCATAAGGTCAGAGAATTCATTTCAAAGGTCTCATGGACAATTGCCAGCATAAAACATAGAATCACTCGATTTCTTATGGTCAGCACGATGCATTTACCTCCCTTTTCTGAATTTTTTTACTCTTCCACTGGCTGAATGGAGTAGGAAAGTTTGAGGACATTGACCTAACTGAGCTTTTCACTGAACCAGAAATCTACAATGAAGCTGTAATAATCACAACATTGGTACAATAGCAGCATAAACACTGGTTTGTAAAGAATGACTGTCAATTGATCTATCCATTCTTGATAATGCTTGTCCAGCATAGATTATCTTGCCTTTTCACGCTGGTCGAGGGTGAAGATATTCCAAAACCTTTTCAATTTGTATTGAAAAATTCCCATTACCATTAACTCTCCTCCTACTACTGTTGATGTAACCACTAGAACTACTACTAAAGTAAAACACTCCAAGTATTAATTGTCAAAAGAAATGATAATAATAAAAGTGTCAAATATCCACTAAAATGTGCTGACTAACAGAAATAGGAGGTCTATTATTTGCCCATATGAATAATGACATATAGGTTGGTAAAACCACTATAATTTTCATTGCTGTTAAGCTGTGAACTACAAGCTAAATATCTTGCAGGTAAGACAGTTTATATGAAATTAATTGCAAACAAGTTGCCTGCTAATGTTAATGGTCTGAACAGTTCATAGTGAAATAGTGCCATTTAAGCCTAGTTATGATGCCATCAGAAAAAAATCCATTCAGTGTTGCCTTATGAAAATGACAGCTTTCTTATCCATTATTCATAAGAATGAATTGATCTCTCTCTGCTTTCTGCATATTGATTCCTGATATTCTACACTAACAAGTAGATCTTGAAATGCTATTTATTCTTTCTGTGTATTTATAACAGCCCTTTCTACAATGCATCTGACAGGGCAAATATGATGTCTGCTGATATATTTTTCAACAAGGGTAAGATAAGGCAATATATATGTACTATACTACATACATATAGTAATGTTGTAGCAAGTCAATTCTCATTACCAAATTGCCACTTATCCTCAAAACTACCGTGAAGTATTGAACCTCTTGACCCTTAAACCATCCATTTCTCGGTTTCTTGAAAAATAATTTTTTCTATTTCTTTTTCATTGATATGTCCAGAAAAAAATGTAAAAGTTTAAAAATTCATTCAATGGTTTTTGGACATCTACAATGTCAGAATCCTTCTTTAAGGGATAAAATTCAAATGTCAAGTTCCTAGAAAGCAAATGTATATATTGTATATTAATTTGTAACAGTAACTTTACATGTGCAATGCTGATTTACACACTCAAAATAGGATGGGGTTAGTTCTCCTAATAAATTACCAATATGTGTCACAGCATGCAAAATATATATTTGCAAATATAATTTTTCTCTTTTTTAGAATACTTTATTAATCTTTCCTCCTATTCTTTGGATTGCTCCTCTCAGGGATCGCCACAATGAATCAACTTCCTCCATCCTTCCTCCTCTAACTTTACTGTCCAACCACTGTCTTTCAGCTCAGATACATGTCCTGTACCAGTCCAGAATCAGAATCAGTAAAACTTTATTTGTACCTGAGCGGCACCTGGAGAACATACTTCAACATACTTGTCTGCCACTCCAGACTTCTTCATCCAGTACCAAAGTTCCTCTCTTGGTACCCTGGTTTTTGCCTTTTCTAGATCTACAAAGGAACAATGCAGCTTCCTCTCACCTTCTCAGTACTTCTCTACTACCAGAATTCTTGAAGCAAATTCTGCATCTGTAGTGGTCTTTCTCGGCATGAAACCATACTGATGCTCACAAATCTTGACTTCCACTCTCAGCCTTATTTACAATATTCTTTCCCATAACTTCATTGTATGGCTCATCAACTTTATTCCTCTATCGTTACTGCAATTCTGCACATCTCCCTCATTCTTAATAATGGGCACCATGACACCTCTCCATTCCTCAGGCATACTCTTATGCCGGGCTTATGCCTAATGATTTTGCAGTCACCTACTTAAAACTGGAAGTCAGAAGGCAATTTTAAGGTCATCGTGAAGCATTATTGGAGTTGCAGTGCGCTCCTGTTATCTCGGTCGTTAAGTGTTAGTTGGTAGTCTGACAGTCTTAGCGCAGTCGTTTCTCAGTCTTATGACACTATTAAACATGTTTGATATCATCGCAAGTCTTTGTTACATTACTGTAAGGACTGAATCAACAACCAATAGATGAGCTCTGACAAAACTGGAAACAGGAAACCTGGTACCACCATGATGAGAAGATACTGCATGAGGGGAAAAGAAAGTTATGGTTTTAAATGAGTCTTGTCAAATCTTTGCAAATTGTTTGGATGTAAGATCGACAGTCTTTAGGCTCAGACTCTGCTTAGACTAGGCTGAGACTTAAAACTCTAAAAAAAAAAAAAAAAAAAGGTCAAGTCTGGAAAAGAAAAAAAAAGATGTTTAATTCCACAAAAAAAAAAAAATTGAAATTTAATAAAAATAAAAATGTAGGGG
>CAAKHD010007911.1:59354-83544 GCA_901007705.1 Fistularia tabacaria
TTATTTTTGTGTGTCTTGTTTTTCAGCCATGTAGCTGACTGGCAAAAGGGAAAGGGGGCTCCCCCCCCCCCCCCCCCCCCCCCCCAGTGGCAGCTGGAGCTTTAAGCTCCTGCCCTACTGTTACCACGGGTGCAAGATAAGCAGTATAGATAATGGAAAAATAAATGAATGAATGAGTAATACTTCTTCTACTTCCACATCACCAGCTTGGATGTGCACAGAATCAGTGTCACAGCCCTTGGAACAAATCGATAAGGCTCTGACACAATCATGGTTATGATTATCCATCTGTTAGTATTTTCCTTTTATTTACCAAAACATCTTTTAGATTTGAGTCCTTACAAGCAAAATAGTTGTAACCGACCACTAAATATATGTTCTTTAAATTTCAATCTATTTTGTACATTAGAGTTTTTGATTTGTAGTAGATGCATACTGACGTATACTAATTAATTATTATTGTGAAGCATAGTTTGATCAATGATTTGAACAATTTCTAAGAAGAATTCAGAGATGCACATTTAGCATGCACAACGCAGTTGTAGCTTTGTCAGCACTAAAACCTGACATTAAAAATAGTTGCAAAATACACTTTATCCTGTCTTTCGGTAAGCCAAACTAAAAATAACTTTTATACTTCTAAGGCTTGAGATCTTTGCTTCGTCAATGTAGTCACCCTTTGAGAGAGGTCAGCCGTCTATAGCGCATCTTTGTTCTTCAGAATTGTTCAGATGGTTGACTGAGCGACGTAGGACTGCTCGGCAAGATCAGTGCCATGAACACCATTATCATGTGTTGCTATTATTTCCTTCTCCAGATCTACAGTAATTCTAAACTTCTTCTTAACACCACAAGCACTCTTAATTTTTTGGGGAGCGACAATGAGGACTAACTTACTGAAAAAAGCACACAAAGCATTATCGCAGATGGACTGAACGATGAACAATATAAACAACGCAGAGTACCTTGTAAGACCGCTGCTACGCTACAACGCTGCAATGTGGAAAGCCCCACAGTCTGTTTTTGTTTTCTTGCACCGAGGCTGTTCTTAGGCTGATTTGTTTTTGATTAGGAGCATTTGTAAGCTGACGTTCTACTGTATTTATATGTATTCTGGCCAAACTGCACACTATTCTTAATTATTGAATATGACTATATTTGGACACATTTAGGACCTTGATCCAATTATATCATACCCGTGTAGATACAGAGAAACCTACTTGTACTGTGCATAATCTCTCTCTCTCTCCCTCTCTCTCTCTCTCTCTCTCTGTCTCTCTCTCTCCCCCCCGTCCCCCTCTCTCCATCTTCCTTTAACCACATACGTCACATAATGAATGCATACATTCAGGAGGCTGCCAGAGTTGCAGAAAAGAAACAATTCATATTTCTTGCTTCATTGTATATATATATAGGTTGCCTCACAAATGATGTCAAAGTCGGCTTTATTGTCAATTTCTTCACATGTACTAGACATACAGAGGAATCAAGAAGACGTTTTTCACTTTCCAACGATGAGATGAGATTAACAAAATAATAGAGTGCACATTATTAGTAAAGTACACGATAATCAAGCAAACATTAAACTATAGAGTATACAGTGCATGCAGAAACAATGTACTGGTACTGAGGTGAATGATCGAGATTAATCAGCATAAAAACCTGAAATGTATAAACATATGTCATATGTTGATTTTGAATATAGAGTACCCAGCAGAGTGATCTGTACAGTTTTGTGCAAACATCAAAACATTCATTAAGTAATACCTTACAATAGCAGGTGAGGATTTTAGTGGATTTAAAGGCATTAAAAAGTCAGCATGGAGTATATAATACAGCAGAAATATGAATGATTTTACTGTAACCATGCAAAATTGGCAATAGTGCAAAGTGCAAAATACTGCAATATGTTGTCAAGAGTCCAATGTTTTGGGAGCTGGCCGGGGAGGGGGAGTGGTGGAGTAGGGGAGAGATTTTAGCATCCTTACAGCCTGGCATATGTCATTTATACAAACAAATTTCCCAAAACAATCCTTAACAAAATAACAACTTTTTTTACCATTTGTGACTTGCTTTCTATTTTTCACTCAAATTGACACAAACATTGATTGAAATGTTGCATGATTAGGTATGTGAATAACAAAAATCAAAATTTTTGAAAGAGAACAAAAGAAGTTAATTCTTGACATGAGGTTATGATAGAAAACATGTTTAGTTTCCAAATTGCCAATTAACCTTAAACTGGCTAGTCTCAGTCAGCCAAATGGCTTTTTGTGGCCAAGGGGCTGTATAATTCCCAGGTCTGGGTTATTGTTTTCTGTAATCAGGTCCAGTTTTGGCTGGACCTGACTGGATATTTCTAATGTTGCCGTTCTGATACCAAGACCAGACATGGGCCTAAATATAAGTAGTGGTTGCAGAGTATTACTGGCCTTTGCTAATAAAAGTAATGTGGTTTCATAAAAATCTATTGGTTTTCTCCCCACTTTTGAGTTTAACTAAGAGGTTCCTACTGTAATTATTTTATATTGGAAAAAGCCTTTTTTTTTTCTTACCTGCTAAGTTAGACTTTGGCAATTTCACTGTCGTGAGTGAGTCACACTGTAATTTTGTCACGCTGTTTAAGTCCACCATTTTGTTTCAAGTGGCTCTTGCACCCATGCCTGCTATTTTATACAGTCCAAAGTCAGATCAGCATAACCACACTCACACTCAGAATGGACAAAGTAAATATATATATATATATATCTTTCTAATTCTGTCTCCCCATTTTGCTAAAATGTATTTTCTAACACAGAGAATGACTTTTAAAATGTGCACACACTTCTGGATCGCATTTTGAAAAGAAAAAAACAAAATTTTATCAGTCATGTTTATAAGTAATGTGCTCTGTCCTGTTCATATAAGAATAATAGAGACAGCAGCATGATCAGGGAAGTGTGTAAGACTGAGAAAATGTTTTCATCTTTGTGTTTACCTTTGCTTTCCAACCATCATATTTCCTTTCTCTGCTCTTGTCTCTTTACTGTTCTTTATGTATCTTTTAATCACTACCAATAGTGTACAGTGTGTTAGCATGGATAGTAGTAGTAAACAGTACCAGAGTGATCAATGACTCAGTTCATGGTAAATAATGCAAATGTTCAAAGCTAAAAAATCCCAGCCAATTGAACCAATTCAGTAAATTGTGCTTGTCTTGATGTGTATGATATAAACCAACAAGTTCCAGAAAAGATATCTCAGCTCACAACACCCGCCTGTAATATAAAATTCGGCCACTTCTATATGTCAAGGCAATATGCCAAACTTTTATCAACATTAATGATTAATTAGGATTTTAAGGTGTAAAATGCAATGATTCAGATCAAGAAATGACTAAAGGGGATTTATAACCAGGTCCCTACGATGATGATGATCACGATGATCACAATGATCACGATGATCACAATGATCACAATGAAAGTCTCAGTTGGTTCATGCTCCTTGCTGATGCATCACCACTGTCTTGCTATGCTGCTCCTCTTCCACCTCTGCCCGGATCTCTGACTTTGTGCTCTAGATTGCATACAATCAATAAAAGTGATGTGAGATATATATTTCTAACTAATTTATCTCGATGTAGTGATCTTAGCTATGAGCCAATGAGTTATCTCAACTCCTCCCTCAATTGTTATTATTAGTACATATGATACTGCCATGTTTGGAATCTTCGTCTTGTTTTCCTTTCAGCTGCTCCCTTCAGGTGTAGCCAAAGCAAATCAACTACCTCCATCCGAACCTATTCTCTGTATCCTTTTCTCCCACACCTACTCATTTTATGTCCTCATTTACCAAATACATAAATAGTTATAAATAGTAGTACGCATGCGCAGGGCTGTATGTAGCCTCTCTCAGTTGCTCTTCTCGGCCGCCTGCCTGGCAGTTCCAACCTCAGCATCCTTCTAACTATATATTCACTATCCCTCCTCTACACATGACCAAACCATCTCAGTCTCGCCTCTCTGGCCTTATTACCAAAACACTTACATGTGCTGACGCTCTGATTAACTCATTCTTGATCCTATCCATCTGAGTCATTCCCAAAGAGAACTTCAACATCTTCATTTCTGCTACCTCCAGTTCTGCTTCCTGTCTTTTCTTCTCTGCCACTGCTTGCAAGTAAACCATTTGCAACCATTCTCCAGTTTTGGGTCTCTTATCTCTCAGACTGCAACTTTTCTTCCACCACTCTAAAATCTTACAGCATCTGTTATACCACTGTCTTTTACACCTGTCCTTTCATTATGGCTGCATATCTTCTATCAATCTTTACACTGTCCTTTCCAGAGCATTCATCCACCTCTTGAAATTTTCCTCCACCTGCTCTCACTACAGACCACAGTGTTATCCACAAATATCATAATGCATGGAAATTCCTGTCTGACCTCATCTGTCAGGCTGTCCATCACCACTGCAAACAAGAAGGGGCTCAGAAATTATCCCTGATGTAGCCCCACCTCCACCTTGAACCTACATGGCCCATCAGTTTTATAGTTTTATTCCTCTATAGTTTTCTTTATTTCCGCGCTTCTCCTTTATTCTTAGTAATGGGCACCATGACACTTCTCCATTTTACTTGGAGTTGCAGCACGCTCTCAAAGGTCCTGCTGAATACCCCAACCAGAAACTCTACTGCTGCTCTCCTAGACACTTATCCTCCTTCCACAGGCATATCATCAGGACCAACTGCCTGTCCACTCTTCATCCTCTTCAATGCCCTCCTCACTTTACCTTCTGCTATTTTGTTGTCCACAACCGTCACCTCTTCTACCGCCCCATCTCTTTCATTTTTCTTATTCATAAAGTCTTCAAAGTACTCCTTCCATCTCCCGATCACTTGTCTGGCACCTGCCAACACATTTCTGTCACTATCTTTAATTATCCAAACCTACTGCATGTCTGTATTTAAACTAGCCTTTGTCTCAATTATTGAGCCAAAGGCTCGATTATTGTATTTAATAATTGTAGAAGGTGTTGTGAATTGTAACAATCTTTAATTCACAATGGCATGCGGTTAAAAGGGGCCTTGTTACAAAGAACATTTATATCTTGTTGCTGTTTCATGAATCTCTCAACCTCTTCCACTTCTTTGATAGACAAGTCAACATGAAGGCTTTTCATGCTCATGAAACTCTATAGCCCTTTCCCTCTTGTCTGATTGGATTGGAGTTTCTGGCTTCTGCTGCAAGAGCAGAGGAGTTCCCAACCTGAATGTCCACGTTGATCATCTGCAATACGTTCTTAGGGTCATTGGCTTTCAATCATACCAGTCAAAAAATCTCCAAGGCCATCTGTCTCTGGTCTTACTGAGGGCCAGTAACACTCCTTGCAACAAATTGCATTTTTTTCCCCTCAACTGCCTTTTAATGTTTTTCCACAAGACTTATAAAAGACAATATATGAATTGTATTAGAAGTCGTCACATGAGAAAACACACTTCAAAGTGAGTGATTAGTATAGTCAGGCCAACATAAATATTATACATCATGCCTGAAGTTGATGGAGGGTATATTTCAGTAGTTATTTTTGTTCACAATTGCAGCCAATGTATTGCTTTTGTTTTTGGTTTCAATTTGAACTTTGCTGATTGTGTTCAGTCATAAGATACTTTGAAATAATTTCCTTTAAAAGTATCCTCTTTCTTTCACCAAATATTTTTGAACGCTTTATTTCCTTTCTCAATTCTAGACAAGGGGTCACACTCCAGTTCCACACGCACTGCTTATACTTATTTTAAATATTCCACCCCAGGTTTTAAGAGCAACCTCCTGTTTGTACCATATGAACATTGTTAATCTGAGTCAGTTCCAACTTGTGACCCAACTTGTGCTTGATTACCTTTATCTGATACTGTGTAGGAAGGAAATAGTGAATATGCAGTTAATGATCATCTCAGCAAGCCATTAGATTAGTGAGGATTAATTTAAACCAAATTAAGTTAGTCCCGGTTTTATTTAAGCCCTGAATGCAAAAATCAGGTTTCACTTTAGGTTCAAAGCAAAAGTTGTAACTCCTGACCAAGCTTGCTATTCATTGTCAAGTCCCCCCCCCCCAAAAAAAAACAACAACGAAAAAACCAAGGTAATTAAAAAAGACTTCACAAGAAGACTTCACGAGCAATACTGTAACAAGTTGCATTTTCATAGGACCCAAATTCAGTATGACGAAGTACAGGATCATTCTTACAATGTCTTTTTCATGGCTTGATGGTCAGACCAGGCGTTTATTACCAAGACAGACAAAAATCCAAGTGACCAAACTGACTGGGGGAGCAGATGAAGCAAGTGAGAATGAAGTGGGTCAGATCCAGGAGATCAGGTAGAAGAAACTAGGAGGTCATCAATAGGAGCAAATACCAGCACTCAATCTAGCAAATGAAAGAGTTGTTGACAATCTGATAACTGGGTGAGCCTGAGGCTTAAGCGTTCATGCTGGTCTTAATTGCTGGCGATCAGGTTCTAGTGAGTGTAACCAGGTGATTGAGAGTGAGTGAACTAGTGAGTGAACTAGTAATGTAGTGAAAGGACATAACGTTAGTTGGTGTGAGAGAAGATGATGATGAGAATAGAGTAAGATGGAGGCAGATGAATCACTGTGGTGGCCCTTGAAGGGAGACGCTGAAAGAAAAAGAAGACTGCTCTGATTATTGCTGAGCAGCTTCCAACAGAAAATGGGTTGCAGGAATCTTATTAAAATCTATTATCACTGTCAGCAGAAAGTAATGTCAGTCTGTCCTTCAAACATTAGAATAGATTGTTTGGTTTTTCTTTCCTGTCTTTCTATGATCTTAGGTGACGAAAGCCTCCAGGGGCCATCGACTGTATGTTTACTTCCAGTCATGCTTCACAGATTATGCTTTTCTATTTAAGTTTCATCAGATTAAAAACCCTGTGAAAGAGGTAGAGGTTATAAAAATTCACCATGCCCAAAAAATTCTGCAATCCCTTTACAGAGGCTGGGCGGGTAAATTCCGCCACTGCTTGCACCTTAAGAGGGCAATGATACTGCGCCTTGCAGCAAAATAAGATAATACTTTATTGATCCCCATAGGGGAAATTCGGGACCCAAGAGGTCACCGGCAATCCAAACTGACACTTGGGTTGGTTGACAATCAGACCAACTTCACAGATCCCTGACCTCCAGAGTGCAAGAGGGAGTGAACAGAGTTTGACTCGATGGCACCAGGCCACTGGAAGCACAGGGTGATGACAGCCAGGAGATGGAGATGTCACAAAAGAGGGTAGAACTACTTTCTTGCAAGACTGGATCCTCTAACTTGAGGCCGGTCCACATTGACCCAAGGATGATCGGCGGCCAGAGCCGAGAAATCCACCCTGAGGTGCACATTAAACCTGAGAACACGTGACAGACAATCAGCAACAGGGTTGGACCTCCTGGCCACATACTGAATGTCAGTTGTGAACTCAGAGATAACCGCCAGGTCATGCTGCTGTCGAGCAGATCACAGCTCAGTCAACCTTGGACATGGCAAAAGTCAGCAGTTCATCATCCACATAAGCCTTGAAAGAGCGACCTTGCAGTAGGAACCAGAAATGACAGGGCCAGCAAATCCCGGTCATACACTGTACTTGTGCTCGCTAAAAAATGCGAGTGGTTGCCACCCGCTGTTCAACCACCGCCTCCACCGCTATGTCAGACGCATTGGTCATCAAAGCAGTTGGACGCCATTGGTGTGGGATTGGTGAAGAACTCCTACAATGCCCTGACAGAGGCACTCCACCCATTTCCGGTCGAGCACCATTGTCTTGGTTTTGGAGGTGCTGATCTTCATCCTGGCCGCTTCATATTCGGCTGCGAACCGCTCCAGTGAGAGCTGGAGATCATGGCCTGAAGAAGGCAACAGAATCACATTATATGCAAAAAGCAGAGACTTGATCCTGTGGCCACCAAACCAGATCCCCTCGACGCCCTGGCTGCGCCTAGAAATTCTGTCCATAAAAATTATGAACAGAATTAGTGACAAAGGGCAACCCTGGCGGAGTCCAACTCTCACCGGAAATAAGTCCGACTTACAACCAGCAATGCCGACCAAGCTCTGACTCCGGGCATACAGGGACCAAACAGCCCGTATAATGGAGGTCAGTACCCCACACTCCCGGATCACCCCCCACAGGACTGCCCGCGGGACACAGTCGAATGCCTCCTCCAAATCAACAAAACACATGTAGACTGGTTGGAGGAGTGTGACCCCCCTATAGTTGGAGCACAGCCTCCGATCCCCCTTTTTAAAAAGGGGAATCACCTCCATAACCTCAGGAGAGAATGTTTGTGCGCACAGCGCTTCTTGTTGAAGGATGCAGTGAAACATCATCAGCTCTCGATCCAGTGACTTTTGAAGTAAATTCACAAAGCCCGTGTTCCTCTCACACTGGGTGCCCCATCAGTAGACACTGACACCAGATGAGTGGTTTTTATTCCTTTTGCCTTTAGAGAACACACAACAGCCTCACAAATGTCCTGCCCCCGTGTTTAGCCCTTAAGCAGTGTGAGTTAAATCAGTTCTTCCTGCGGCCCATCAGAGTTAACATATCTGCATAATTGTGCTGTCTGCTCAACATCCTTTCCATCACTTGACTCATCATAGACAGTTCAAAAAGCCTGAGCTGAATTCATGTCGTCAATTTGCTTTCAGCTGATGTTTTCTGCCATTTTAATAATCCTGTCCCTGACAGTCTTTGTGGAAAGACACATTTCTCTAATTTTCTGAACAATATGCCGTTTGTTCTTAAAGTCGGAGAATAGATGTTCTGATATTTTTATGAACGATTCTTTAATATATTATCCATCTGTGAAAGACTTTCTCCTCTTTACGATCTCCAGAGCTGCAACAAAACTGGCAGTGCTAGTTGACTGTGGAGAGCTGATCTACTTCTTGAAAGATAGTTTGCTATCTTCAACTTTTCGTAACAGTTCTGAAATTGCTCTCTTTTGCTCACCTTCGGTTAGGCATTTTTTAGTGAATGCGAAGTGCTTGTTTTGACAATGTATTTCAACATCCTTTTTTTGTTGTTCGATATTTTCTTGCCACATATCAAGCACACAGGTAAGCCAGCGTCGCTTGGCAGTGAGGGCAAATGAAAATGTCCATGCTGAATTAAACTCTATTTTCTTCCAAAAGTTTTCTTTTTTGAGATTTTTTCATGACATGGCAATTGCAGGGTTTGAACACTCCAAAAGCTGCCAGCAGGTAGAGGCGAGGGCTGTTGAGGTTGATGTGACATATATTTTTGTTAACAAGTTATAAATAAAAAATAGCTTTTTGATGTTATAAATTAAAAATAGCTTTTTAAATTATATGATATCAACTCAAACTCCAAGATAACTGCGCAACAAAATAAACAAATAATAATATATGAATAAAAATGCATTAACAATTTCTCTTTATTTATGTTCAAGTTTTTTTTATGTGAAGGCCACAGTGGAGCCGCATCAGAGGGATCAAAGAGCCAAATGCGGATCAGGAGCAGTGGGTTGCCGACCCCTGCTCTATACGTTAATTACGTCTAAGTTATCAGTGTAAAATCAAGCCAGATGGATAGTGAGAAGAGATGAGATATTGTGATGTAATTACCGGATTGAGTTAAACATTCCAATAGTCACAGGCAAGAAGAACCTCCTGTGATGTTCAGTAGTGAACCTTGGTGGTAACAGGTCATCTTGGCAGACACTCTAACTATCAATGTAATAAATTTTACTGTGTCATCTCTACAACTTGGGGTTACATGAGCATTTTTGAACTGCCATTACAGCCATTACAGTCCCTGGTATCTGATGTGTATGCAGCTGCATCAAGAGGATTTATATCAGTAAGATTCTGAATTGCCTCAACAAAATAAAGAAATGCATACATTTTACATGAACAAGACACAATTGGATAAAGATGTTAGAAAAATTGATCGGGGCAAGACAAATCACAGATTGAAGTGAAACTGAGATCAGCAGAGCTTGGCAAAAAGAGTAGCTTAGTAATATAGATCTTGCAAGGGGAATCAATAATTATTTATTCATTCATTCATTCATTCATGCATTATCTACCGCTTATACTGCAGTTAGGGTAACGGGGATGCTGGAACCTAACCCAGCTGTCATTGGGCGATATACACTGGACCGGTCACCAGCTAGTCGCAGGGCCACATATAGAGACAGACAAGCATTAGACAGATCGATAGCAAGGTTACTCAATCGCTCTGCAGGCCAATTAGTCGATGGCTCACCGATCGCCATGGATGACTGGCCTAAAACAAGTCAGGGGAGTTCTAATATCTGCACTCACTTAGCTTGCCAATGGGAGTTCTTTCAACATGACACCCTTTACTCACACATTTACACACCAAGCCTTCAGGACCATAGACTGCAGGGGAGAATGACTTGACTCATAATGAGCCTTATAGATTTACCTTCACCTTGACTTTTTCACATGTTTAAGAGACAGTCCTATTTTCTCCAAGCTGCTAATCTGTGTATTTTAAGGCTCTAGGAGATCATCCGCAATACATCTGTCAAAGGCATTCTTGAATTTGTATGCATTACATGGTTATCAATATTGGCAACCTATCGACCATCATTCATTAGCTCTGACTGAGAAAATAAGTGATGGCTGGCGCAGAAACCCAGCCATTGAAGATTTCATTAAGGGCCTGCCACATTTCATTACATCCACTGTTTGTCCTATCTACCTTTATTACACTAAACATGTCAGAATAAAACTGTAGCCATGAATAATTTGAGTGATGGAGAGCATTAATTGATCCATTTATTTGCAAATGATGCTACCTTTAGTTCATGAACTATCATGCTCCCTTATTTTTTTTCCTCTCCTTGCTGTTTTTTCCCTGAAACACCTGTAGAAATTAACTGTCCTATTAGCCTCATCATATAACCACAAAATATATTGTGAGTTTCAGAGATTTTTCAGTCTCAGAGGCAGTTACATCAAAATGTGCAGTAAACCCATAAACCTAGTACTGTTGTAAGATAATCTCAAGGGGCTTCAGTTATACTCCTTTTACTAGAGCCACAATGCGAGAAGTAGAGCTAATGTTATGCTAATGTTAGGATGAAAACTGAAAGAATTACTGCTCACAGAGTGCAATTAAAGAAGGATGGGATTCTGTGCAGCAGTGCTTGTCCCACAAGGTGACCTAGTCAATGTAACTATGTGGATTGTGAGGGCTACCCGAGGGTTGCAGCAGTGGGTTAAAACCCATGGTTATGTGCTAAACAGGGTGCCCCTGCGTAAATATCAGATCCAGGCCGTTTGTCATGGTTATAGAACATACTGATGGCAGAGAGAGAATTATATCACAAAGGAGAAACAGAGATGGTGAGAAATAGGAGAGCAGAGGAGGAAATGTTTAAATGAGGGAGGCATGAAAATTAAAAAAAAAAAGGGCCATGGAAAATTAGATGAATGTTATCTGCCAGTCGGCGAGGAAGTAATTCCAAATGTTCTGCTCAGCCAGACAGAAGTGTATTATTAATTAGGTCTGCATTAGTCTCTTTTTGCGAGATATGCTTGGATAAATATTGAACTAATACCTGAGGGTTAGTCTGCATATACCATTTAGTGCAGCACATCAAATTAATTTTCTAAGGTATTAAGTTGAAAAGAGGAATATCTTTGGACAGAAAACAAGGGAAAAAAGGAAAGGAAAAGCTTGATTGAATTTGACTATAATCGTGATTTTTGAAACTACTGACCAAGTTGTTTCAAAACTGGCTCAAGTTATTGTATCCCTGGCAACTTTCAGAACTCCTGCCCTAAAACCCTTTGGAGCAGCAGAGAAACTTCTGTATTTCAATTTGAATTTACTACTAACGCATAGCTATCTAATAGATGTATGGATGTTCGCACCAACCATTGTTCACACCAATCTAAGCCGATCTGTTGAAAGGATTTCTTTGGTTCTTTGCATGTAGTTCTTTGTTTTTCAGTCTTGCATTTCATGGAGATTTTACTGTTTTCATGTCATTGCAACAGTATTACATCAATGGCAAGCTCACTGTTGTCATCTCTGGTTGTGTTTTGAGGCGATATCTGCAATGGGAGATTGCAAACCGGTATTTCTCAGGAGAACTTTGGCTCTCTGGATGCAAATCAACCTATGTGTTGATTTGCATCAACTGGTTGTCTTAAATCTTAGCGCAATCGTAGCTTAGTCTTTTCCTAGTCTTATGGCAATATCAAAAATTGATATTATTGCAAGTCTTTTTATGTGTCCATAAAGACTGAATCTACAACCAATAGATGAGCTCCAACATCCATCCATCCATTGTCTGACGCTTACCCTGCACTCAGGGTCGCAGGGGATGCTGGAGCCTATCCCAGCTGTCATCGGGTGAGAGGCGGGGTACACTCTGGACTGGTCGCCAGTCAATCGCAGGGCCATATAAACGGACAAATAGTCCTTCACTCACTCAGGGCAATTTTCCCAACATTTTTTTTTTTCCAATTCACCTGCTGCATGTTTTGGATCATGGGAGGAAACAGAGAAAACCCACAAACTCCACATAGAAAGGTCCCCTAGTCTGAATCAAACCAGGCTTTTTTGTGCTGTGAGGCTGAGGCGCTAACCACTGTGCCACCATGCCCCCCCAACAAAAGCTCCATCAAAAACAAAAAAAAAATTAAATCTGGTAGACAAAGAATTGCCTAAGCAGTATTGGCAGCAGAGATGGTATTCATTCAGAAACAATCATTTTTAGGGGCTAAGTTTGAAAAGAACAAGGACTTTGTTTCCGGGTTGGGGAGGGGCTCAAACAGTTCGTGACCGTGGTGTGATGGGTCTGCAGAGATAATGTCTGCCTGTTTCCTGACCCTGGACCGATAAAGGTCTTGGATGAAAGACAGGTTGGCCTCAATGATTCTGTCTGTTGCTGTCTGATCCTTTCCTGTTTGGTAGCTGATCCGAACCAGACTGATGGCTGTCTACAGTACAGACTGAATTATTGCAGTTTCGAAGGTGATCAGCAGCTCCTGTTATTCAGGAAGCTGATGAGCCACAAACATGTTGAGGCAGGCACTGTGAGCTGGGCTAGCTTGTAGTGGAGGATTTCAGGGATGATGGTGTTGAAAGCCGAGCTGAAGTCTCCAAACAGGATCCTCGTGTATGTCCCTGGTGTGTTGAGGTGCTGCAGGATTTAGTGCAGTCCCAAGTTTACCGCATCATCCACCAACCTATTTTCCCTGCAGGGGATCCAGCGAGGGGCCTGTAATGTCCTTCAGGTGGCTCAGTACTAGTCTCCTGTATTCATGACTACAGACGTCAGGGCGATTGGCCTGTAGTCATTCTATCCTGTGACGGAGGGCTTTTTGGGATCAGGGATAATGACTGAGCATTTGAAGCAGGAGGGCACATCAGACAGTTCCAGGGATCGGTTAAAGATCTGGGTGAAGATGGGCACCATGCCATGGAGACAGAAGACACATTTGACCAGCAGTTGAGCTGTTCGAAAAGCTGAGGGGAGTTTTCTGAGGGGTATGAGGTGACAGGCTGTAGAGGAACGGTCTGATGGTGAGAATGGTGGTCATGCCTTTAGAGTTGGGTGGGGGGGGTCCAGTGACGAAATTGATTGCAATATTTGACCAGGGACTCTTCGTAATGTTTAAGGGTTGAAGGAGTCCAGCAGGTGGTCGATGGGAGGACTTGTTGTGGGCTCAAACAGGGCGGGCAAGGATGTAGTCCTTAACATCCGTGTCTATGGACGGCCGCCAGAAGCCGCCGTTTATAAGGGCAACATCCTGATACCAGGATGGGCTGAGAATTTGGAAGAGTGGAGCCAGTGAATGAGATGAGGTTGAACAGAGGTGGGGATTTACCTTCTGCCTGGAGGGCCAGTGCCTGGTTCTATCTGGAGTGCCTGGTTGATGACCTCTTCAATGTCCCAGGAGAGTGACCCAATAATGCAGTTAGGTGGCAGGATGGGTGCTGTGTCCTCAATGTCACCCGCTGAGAAGTGGCGGGAAAGGGCATTCGGTTTAGTATTTTGGGTACCTGGGTGATACGTGACAGAGAGGTTAAATCTGGAAAAGAAAAAGGACTGACGGGTTTGACGCGAGTTGAGACATTTAGCTGACCAGAGGTAAGCTAGATATATGATCAGTCCAGACTAGCACAGGATGTCCGGCACCCTCCAACCAATGCTGCCATTCCTCTGAAGCAAGTTTGATAGCTCGGAGTTCCTGATCCCCCACATCGTAATTCTTTTCAGTCGGGGATAACCTGCGGGAGAAAAAGGCACAAGGGTGAAGTTTCCTATCAAAGTTCATGCGATGTGATAAGGCCGCACTGGCCTGCGTTTCAGAAGCGTTAACCTCAGCAACAATTGTTTGGGGGTCAGGCTGGATAAGGATGGGTGCTTAGGAGAACTTCAGGACAGGAAAGCGGAGTTGGTTAGGAGACCATGAGAAGTTGGTCTTGGTGAGAGCGATCAGTGGGGAAGCCGTCTGACTGTAATTTCATATTAATTGGCGGTAAACGTTGGCAAATCCCAAGAACCTCTGGAGCTGTTTGCATGACTGGCCAATCCAATGCTGCTTTCAACTTTTCAGGATCCGTGCAAATCTGTCCACTCAAGGACATAGCCGAGAAAAGCGGCAAATGGCTTGTGAAACTACCTTCTTGGCCTTAACGTAGAGGCTGTACTCCAAAAGTCCCTGGAGAACTAGGCAGACATGCCTCTGGTGGTCAGCAAGGGTCCTGGAGAAGATGAGAATATTGTCCAAGTACACAAATAGGAAAAGCACTTAGAAACTCAAGGAGTCCAGGTCCTCGAAGTGTCCAATGGCGGTCTTAAAGGCAGTCTTTCATTCATCTCTCTGGCGGATCCGAACAAGATGGGAGGCATTTCGGAGATCCAACTTTGAAAAAATGGTGGACCCCTGAATGGATTCAAAAGCAGAGGAGATGAGTAGTAGGGGCTATCTGTTCTTTACAGTGACTTGGTTCAACCCACGGTAGTCAATACAGGGCCGTTGGGTCTCTTTTTTCTGAATAAAAAAAAAAAAAAAAAAAATCCAACCCCCCACTGAAGAGGAAGAGGGTTATTTGTCCAGCAGCCAAAGGAACGCTGATAATCGTCTCCAGGGCCTCACACTCGGGTCTAGACTAGTCTTTTTTCTGAGCCGAAGTCAAGAACCTTGCGAGGAGAGACAAATAGGGAACAAAAAAAAACCTGGCACTGGCGGGCTGGCAACAGGCTCCCTTTAAGCTCGGCCTGATGAGGCTTGACGATTTGCACCTGTTAGGGTTCACCCTCCCCCACGGCTGCTGCTTGATGAGCAGCGCGATCCCAACATATACGGAGAATTATTGCACACGATGACAGCCAACTGACTCCAAGTGTCAGACACTCAGAGTGAGGAATTCTGCAATGTGATGGCTGCCAGCAGGAATGATTTCCTATGACGCTCAGTGGTGCAACCTGGTGGGATCAGTCTATTGGTGATAGAACTCCTGTGCCTGACCAGCATGTCATGGAGTGGGTTGGTCACAGTGTCCACGATGACCTTCACCAAGCATTCTCCTGTCTGACAACATGGTCAGAGGGTCCAGCTTCACTCCCACGACGTCACTGGCCTTGCGTATCAGTCTGTTTAGTCTGTTGACATCCGCTATCCTCAGCCTGCTGCCCCAGCACACCACACTATAGAAGATAGCACTGGCTACCACAGACTCATAGAACATTTTAAGCATGATCCTGGAGATGTTAAAGGACCTTAGTCGCCTCAGCAGATAGAGGCGGCTCTGGCCCTTCTTGTCCCCTGTCCAGTTTTTTATCAATGACTACCCCCAGATACTTAGAACCAACTGCCTGTGACTCATAACAGGCACTTGAAAATGCTTGACTGAATTGATGACATAAATTTGCTTTCTGCTGACATATTTTGCCGTTTTAATGATCCTGCCCCTGACGGTCTTTGCGGAAAGAGACATTTCTCAAATTTTCGGAACAATTTGCTGTTTGTTTTCAAAGTCAGAGAATAGATGTTCTGACATTTGTATGAACAATTCTTTAATATATTCTCATTGCATACTACCGTTCTCATCGTGGAGCGGCTTGCAGTTGGTAGCACGGCTTCTTCCTCCTTGGTGATGGCAGGAACAGCCGAGCTCCCAAGCTTTTTGGGTTGCAAGCATGCAACACTGCTGCGGAAATGGGTGAGACAGGGAGCCAGTTAGGTAAGTGCGAAAACTTGGAATTTGAGTCAGAGATGGACACTGTTTCAGTTAGCCAAAGCAACAAAGTATGGAACGATCTTTACTCCTTAGAGGGAATTAATGAATTCCTAGACAATACCTTCTACAAGAAAATTGATGTCTCCGACTACTTTAGTGACTGACAAATTTATCAAATCGGTCAGTGGCATTAATGAACTGCAAGATCTGTAACCTTTGGATGACAAGAAACGGTACTGCTTGCAGAAACAGGCCAAACCTATGAGGAGACAAACTGCAAAACTGCAAGGTAAAAAGCCCATGTCTCACTTGCTCTTTGAAACGTACTGTTGTATATCATGTCCAGCCTCTCGCCCTGGTGTCTCTCTCCCCCCATTCTTGAGGAGGGTGGTGGATGAAACTGGCGGCTTTCGGAGGAGCCTCTGCTCTTCAACGGTTTCCTGAAATCCCAGTCCTTGCGTTCCACATGCCTGGATCTCAGCCCCAGCAGGGCGGGTCTTACAAAGCTGGGTCACCTTTTGAAGCTATCCCCCTTTGCACTGAGGGATTCTAGATGCACCACCTCTGCTAGGCTGATCCCCAGGGTCACTAGGAAAATCCTAGAAAACCTGGAAAGTGCTGATTAGGCATCACCTAAAAGTGGATTTTGATTTTCTTTTCTTTCACCAGCAACATGGGAGACTTTTTTTTTTCTACTTGGGCGATAGAGATGTTTTTGTGTTCTGTAAACAGCCATGACGAGTTGATGTCCTCACTCTGAGTTTATACCCTGCCACTGAGCTGTACTAAGTATCTTTACGTGTTCTCGCTGAATGTATGCCTGTCAACTCCCAACGTTTAATTAAAGGGATTTCTTTAACTCAAAATGGTCTTCTTCTCCTGCTTCTGCTTCTTCGTGAGAGTGAAAGTGCGAGTTGAAGAGCAAGTGACCGTATCTTGGGTGAAAGTGTTTATATTCTATATTTTTTTATTGTCTTGTGTGGTATGACATAGTTGTGTTCATAGTTTAGGTTTTGAGGGCTGTGGTGGCCAAAGCCAAGGTGCCAAGGTGGTGGCTTTGGCTGTGGGGGAGTTGATCGGCCAGAGATATCTGAAATCAGCTGTACGGATGAAGATATCTGTAATTCTGTTTGTGGAGAAGGTGGAGTAGGCTCGCCCACTGGTGGAGTCTGGTCTATCAATAAACATCCAGGTGTGACTGTGACTCCCCTGCCTAATAAGAACACCCTGTCCATTGTGCCTCTGTTCATCAGCGATGAGATTCTGTGAAGAGAATCGTCCAAACACAGAACATGGTATCATTGGTGACAAAGGTCACTTCTGGATAGAAGTCTCCTCTCCTAAAACATGATGTCTCCCACCAGAGACCACTGTTTAGGATTCTTAATGTAATCATGACAAGGAGCTCAACGTCTGCTTAAGCATCAACGTTGATGACTTTGACTATATGTTGTTTACAACCTCCTCACACATGAATTTGTTTTGGATGGGGTGAAGTGGGACATATTTTCAGGACATATACATGCTGAATCAATCTGGCCCCAAAGACCTGACACCCGGTGACATGGCTGACGCATCGGTCGGGACCTCAGCCTCCGACACTGTGGAGTAACGTGACACTGCGGAGTGGCCCCTTACCGGTGAAGGGTAGACCAAGCGAGAGGGTGTGTACCCTCCTGTACAAGCAATAAGGGTGAGAGTAGTGAGGTGAGAGGAGAACAGTGGAGACACTGAACAGTGGAGGTAAGAATGGAGCAGGTGGTTGAGAGTGTGCGGTGATTCTAATTGTAATGAGAATGAACTGTTAGACCACAACCACATCGAGCCTCACTGAACCTGGTGTCTTCCCATGGCATATTGGATGTATGGAGAAGGATGAAAACAAGCTGCAGACAATTTACATGGTGCCGTGCACACAATAAAACAACTCTATAGCCCGTCTTGATAATTTTTATGTTTTTAAGCATCATTTTAGCATCTTAAAAACTTTATCAGAAGGTTTTATCGATCACTCACTGCTTTTGAGTTTTTACTAGAAGAATCTCCTACTGACATTCAAATTCCGTTTTAATTCACAATCATTTATTTAAAGACTTGCTGACTAATTTCTGCATTGGTTATAGAGGAAAGAAATACAATTTTATTTGCTCATGGGAATGGTGGGACCATGGGAAGGTTCAAATCAGACTATAATGTCAACACCACGCTCAGAATGTCACATGTATCATCACCAGACCTATTGAGGATCTGTAGACTGATATAGTGGAACAAGAACTGAATGAATCCACAGAAAATCTAGGAAAATCTAAAGCAGAATGATGGCTTTAACCAAACTGCTCGACACAAAGGTACAGGGTGCACTTGTCAGGCGCCAAATCCAGGATAATACAGAGATGGATGCTGCCTCTATCTTCTTCTTTGGCTTGGAGAGGAAACGTGGGCAGAGGAGGCTAATCCACTCTCTGCTCTCACAGGGCAAGAGCTGAGTGAACCAGACCAAATTAGAGAGAGAGCAGTTGAGTTTTACTCCGCCCTCTGCTCAAGTGGATCCATTGACAACAAGAAGTTGTTTGAGAATTTTTGCAGAGAACTATCCCAGTTATCTGGAGAAATCAACTCCAAGTGTGTCATGCAGGAGGGACGTCATAACTCTGTTCCTGAAAAAAGGCAACCTACAAGCGATTAAAAAACTGGTTCCTAGTGTCTCTTCTCTGCATTGACTATAACATCCTCTCCAAAGCCTTGTTCATATCGGCTGAAATAAGCTATGGAGGAGGTTATTTATTGGGACCAGGCCTACTGTGTGCCTGGCAGGTTGATGGTAGATAACATCTACCCAATTTGGGACATCATGGAGGTGTCCTGTTCATTTGGTGTAAACATGGGCTTGATCTCATTAGATCAAGAAAAGGCATTTGACCACATTTAACAAAGCTTCCTTTGGAAGTATATGGCTAGTTTCAGGTTCAGTGCTTGTCTCATCACTAAGTTCCAGGTGTTGTACAGTGGCATTGAGAGTGTGATTAAAAGATCATTAGTTGCTTGTGTGCTCCTTTAGGGTGCACACAGGCAAGCATATATATATATATATATATATATATAGTATCTATTGTATCTGCAGTCATGCCCAAAATCTATTCATAATCCTACCATATTTTGACTTAAAGTTACTATTATTCAACCAACAATTTCTTGGGGAAATGGCAAAGGCTTCCCCCAAAAGAAAATGAGACCATGTACAGAAGGCATCCTTGTGGGGGGAAAAAAGAATTTCTCAACCTTTTAAGATGTTCCACCGTGAAAAATCTCAAATTGAGAACTGTATTAGCCAGATGGATAGTGACAGAAGTGAAAAATTATCCCAAGCATCACCATTAAAGCCATCTTAGAAAATCCTTGCAAAATCCCAGCAATCCCTGCTGGTGGCAACTTCACAAGGCATAATGTAATAGACACTGTACACCCTACACTGCTGGGTTCTGAAAATGCAGATTATTTTCAATTTGATGGAATTATTAGACAAGGTTTATTTACCTGGACAAGTCTCCATCAGGAGGAGAAAAAAGGACAACATGAACAACCAATACAAATAGCATCAGTATTTGGGGGATTCCATGAGGGATCGTATCTGGTACCCAGCTCTGGTGAGGTTCCAAGTGAGCCGAGCCGATACTTAAACCTGACATCACCTGACTGCAGGCCAGAGAGTTTTGTCACTGAGCTTGAGACTTGACACAAGACTTGAAGAGTACAACATGTTAGCATGTCTACAATATCAATTACATATCCAAATTAACAGCACATCTACCATTCATCTTCAATAAAATCTGACTTTACCCTATTTTTGGGTATTGTGTTGATTTGCACCCCAGCCTTACAGCAAATAACTTTTTCTCTGTTTTCTCTTGTTTCCCCTTACAGTCCAAAAGCATGCAGTATCAGAACTGAGTCTATACTGTCTATAGGTGTAAATGGTTTATGTCTCAATAGGGGATGTACCCTGCCTCCTTCCTATTGTAGAGTAGAGTAGAGTAGAGTAGAGATACTTTATTGATCACAAAGGAAATTAAGGAAATTGTTAGCTGGGACTGGCCCCAGCAGTCCTGTGATTGCATGCAAGATAAGTGATATTGAGAATGAATTAATTCATTAATATAATAGTCAATTGAAAATGTTTGAAGCAATCTCTTTTACCATTATGTTTTTCTTTTTGTTTACACTTGTTTGTTTATTTGAATCCAATTTCCATTTCCTTTGTTTGTATTGTACTTGCTAAAACCAATTTTTTTTTGCAAATTTTCAGAGAACCAGAAACCCCACGGTTTCCCTGCCATAGATATGGGGCCCCAGCTGAAGGTGGTTGAACGGACTAGAACTGCAACCATGTTGTGTGCTGCCAGTGGTAACCCAGACCCGGAGATCTCCTGGTTTAAAGATATGCTTCCCGTGGACATCAGTAGCAGCAATGGACGTATCAAGCAGCTTCGATCAGGTAGTTTATTTGATCAGGCCGAATTAGCTTAATGAAATTTATTTTACCTACAACAGATGTAAAGACACGGCAGTAAAATAAAAATGATAGATAACGCAGAAATTGCAGCCTTCTTGTCTGTCATGTTTTTTCTGACAAGTAGCAAAAACATTTTGATCAACTAATCATTGCTTTCTTAGAGATGTTAACTCTTTTCTATCAGCTCGTTTTCATATCTCTAACTCCCATTTTATAGGGCTGAAGGATCAATTTCTAAGTGTGCAAAAAAACCTTAAAGGAATCTAAGGCCTAATTTTATTAGGTGGTAGATTACATCACTGATGGACTGTGTGGCACATGAGGCACTAGGAGCACAGGGCTTCTTTGATGGAAACAGTCACAGAAGAAACACTGACCTATAGAGAACAACATTAAGGTGATCGTGCTGTCTTGATTGGATATTTTGCATGCCACATTTATAAAGTGAGAACGTTGTCTTCAATAGTGACGTACAAGTTTATAGCCTTTCAAAGCCCAGCAATGTAAGTTTTAAGAGGTTTGGTTTACCTGAATTAGTTTTAAACATGTCCCATGGTCACATGTAGACAGCGAAATTGTCAGGATTCAACCTCAAATTAACTTTACAAGACTAATGGGTAACGTACCTATTGGTTACATTAGCCTAAGTATTCAGAGTAAAATCCAAAAATATGAAATGACTGGTCAGGTTTAACCAGCGTCAAGACGAGGGATGAAAACACAAAAGAGAATACTACAATTTACAGTATATCAGGGGGCCAATATCGGTGGCGTAGAGGTTAGCACACAGACATCGCTGTAAACAGATTTGTGGTTTAGATTCAAGTGACCAGTAGGGGTCTTCCTGAGTTGCGTACATGTTCCGCCATGCCTTTTTATATTTTATTTTTGATTTCCCTAGTTTACTCCCAAATTTCATAAGCATACAGTATTTCAAGATTAAGACTTTGAATGATTCCATTTGTGTTGTCGAGAAGTCCAGGCTATGCCCTGCCCTTTGCCTGATATCTGCCTCCAGCAACCCCACAACTGTAGTGTGCAGGATAAAGGGTGTCTATTGAATATATAGATATCCTTTATATCATGATACCTGCTTTGATATAAAAAAAAATCACAGGCCATGTAGTCATTGAAGCAGAAAATGGGTTATAATCAATCCAAAAAATATTTAACAGTGTATTTGCCTCTTAGAAGTTTTGACAAGAAAATTATAGAATTCAGCAACACAATACAATATCACAGTTTGACAGTAATTTATATAATTTACCCACTCCTATACCTTGCTTTATCAAGATTGATGAAGAGGATTGCAGATTATAGGGATAAAAAACAACAACATTAATTTGCTGTTATTGGTTCACAGAAGAAACAACCAGTTCCATTAAGTCGGATTTGGCCACGTGTGAGTGGGCAGATGGCCTGATAAGGTCATTTTGCACAGTTTTGTTGAGATACCAATTGCTCTTCAATATAACATCTCTGACCCAAATACTTATTGTAGTGTATTACTCTATTAACTGTGTTGGACAGACGCTCATTTTCTTTGCCATTTTACCAACCGCAGTTTGTACAAGGTTATGGAGCCAGCTTAAATGAAAAAGCTTAAAAAAAGATGAAAATGTGATCTGCAAGTACAAGAACAAAACTTTCTTGAATGATTGATTTATCCATCCATCCATCTTCTTCCATCTATCCGTGATTGGGTCGCGGGGGCAGCAGCTGGAGCAGGGAGGCCCAGATTTCCCTCTTCCCAGCCACATGCTCCAGCTCTTCTGGGGGGACCCCAAGGCGCTCCCAGGCCAGTCGACAGACATAGTGTCTCCAACGTGTCCTGGGTCTTCCCTGTGGCCTCCTCCCAGATGGACATGCCCGGAATACCTCCCCCGGGAGGCGTCCAGGAGGCATCCTTACCAGATGCCCGAGCCACCTGATCTGACTCCTCTCCATGCGGAGGAGCATGACTCTACTCCCGAGTTCCTCCCGGATGGCCGAACTTCTCACCTTGTCTCTAAGGGAGAGTCCGGCCACCCTTCGGGGAAAGCTCATTTCGCCCGCTTGTATCCGCGATCTCATTCTTTGGGTTACTACCCACAGCTCGTGACCATAGGTGAGGGTAGGAACGTAGGTCGACTGGTAAATTGAAAGCTTCGCCTTGCAGCTCAGCTCCTTCTTCACCACGACAGACCGGTACAGAGTCCACATCACTGCACACGCTGCACCGATCCGCCTGTTGATCTCCTGTTCCATCCTTCCTTCACTCGTGAACAAGAAGTCTCCAAGTTACTTGAACTCCTCCACTTGGGGCAGGACCTCTTTTATAACTCGGAGTGGGCACTCCACTCATTTCCGGTCGAGCAACATTGTCTCGGATTTGGAGGTGCTGATGGTCATGCTGGCCGCTTCACACTCAGCTATGAACCGCTCCAGTGAGAGCTGGAGATCATGGCCTGACGGAGCCAACAGGACCACATCATCTGCAAAAAGCAGAGACTTGATCCTGTGGCCACCAAAACAGATCCCCCCGACACCCCGGCTGCGCCGAGAAATTCTGTCCATAATCCATAAAAGCTATGAACAGAATTGCTGGGCAGCCCTGGCGGAAACGGGTCCGACTTACAACCGGCAATGCGGACCAAGCTCCAACACCGGCCATACAGGGACAGAACAGCCTGTATAACGGGGGGCGGTACCCCAAATTCCCAGAGCACACCCCACAGTACTGCCTACGGGAAACGGTCGAATGCCTTCTCCAAATCCACAAAACACATGTACATTGGTTGGGCAAACTCCCATGCCCTCTCGAGAACCCTACTGAGGGTATTGAGCTGGTCCACTGTTCCACGATCAGGACGAAAACCTCACTGTTCCTCCTGAATCCAAGATTGAACGACTCGGCGGACCCTCTTCTCCAGCACTGCTGAATAGACCTTGCCAGGGAGGCTGAGGAGTGTGATCCCCCCAACCTCTGATCCCCCTTTTTAAAAAGGGGAATCACCACCCCAGTCTGCCAGTTCAGCGGCACTATCCCCAACGTCCATGCAATGCTGCAGGGGCGTGTCAGCCAGGACGGCCTACAGCATCCAGAGCCTTGAGGAACCCAGGGCGGACCTCATCCACCCCCTGGCCCCAGCTGCTGAAGAGCTTTTTGACTACTTCAGCAACTTCAGCCCCAGAGATAGGCGGACCCCCTCCAGGGTCCCCTGGCTCTGCTTCCTCATTGGAAGGCGTTTCGACGGTTCAATGATTATGGGTGTGTGTGTGTGTGTGTGTGTTTGTGTCTGTGTGTGTGCTTTTGTGTGTGTGTGTGTGTGTGTGTGTGTGTGTGTGTGTGTGTGTGTGTGTGTAATATATACATATCTTATGTTTCTCTGCTGCAGGGGAGGGGATAATATGCTTTTTTTTTTTCTCAAAAAGAGATATATCTACGTACACTCACTGTAAA
>CAAKHD010007911.1:83564-119261 GCA_901007705.1 Fistularia tabacaria
GTGAGGGGCTTCTCCGGTGTTATGATTTTGTGTGTGTGTGTGTGTGTGTGTGTGTGTTTGTGTGTGTGTGTGTGCGTTTGTGTGTGTGTGTGTGTGTGTGTGTGTGTGTGTGTGTGTGTGTGTGTGTGTCTGTGTAATATATAATAATAACATACATACATGTATAATATTTACAGACAGCATGCATATTCTAAAATGTATTTCCATCATTGGAATAATTATGTGCAATAAACTTGTGGATTCCACACTAAATTTTCTTTTTTAATTTTATATGATTTTATTTTGGCCTTTCAAAAGCCAGGTTTTTAATCTCACTGATTTGAGTGGATTACTAACGCATCTCTCAACCTTGTTTGCATCAAAATGACTCCTACCTAGCTGGTTCACCAATCAGAGGTAAGGATGAATAGCGTGTTTGAAGTTACCAGTTCTATGCCACTGCATAACTTCCATCTGACATTGCCTTTTCCCACCACATCTCCAGATTGATTTATACTGTTAGCACCAATCACTGTTTTCCATTCTCCCCCGTGTCTCTTCCAACCTCAGATACAGCGCATGCTGATTCTTGTGTAGTTATTTTATACACATCCATGATAAAAAATGGCTGTCAGGAAGCTTGAAATGTTGAAGTGTTCTAAATATTTGTATTTATTTATTCACTTATTTATTTATTAAAATGGTATTCTGAAAATAAGCCACATTTGTTGGTGTACACATTCTTTCACACATAAACGAAAACATCTCTTGTCTAACATGTTTCCTCTGGCTTCTCTGCAAAAGTTGGCAAGGAGTTGAATTTTACATGCCTCTTTTCTGGAGTTTTCAAAATAAAATGAGACATATCGCCCTATACCACTGTTCCCCAGTAGAGGACAATTCCTTTTAGAAAAGAAAAGGATTTGAGTTTTATTTCATGGAAGTGATCTGCCTTTCTTAAAAGTCAGAGCCTTGCTTCCTTTAGATGGGATTTATTTAAATGCATGACATCTTGGGAAAACTGGCTAAAATAGGAAATTGTGAACTTCTGAACATCTGTTTGTAGTCTGTTTTTGTTTGTGTTCTCTCTGAATATATGCCTGTCGAACCCCAACGTTTCATTAAAGGGAATTTTTAAACTCAAAACTCAAGTATAGATTATAATAAAGACCACATTTAATTTCAATTTTACAATTTTTAGGAGGTAAGTCTACTTCATTTCAGCTCTGAAGTACCATTTTGTTCCAACATTTAGATGAATTGTGCTTGTAGAAGAGTAATACATCTTTGAATCACAGGAGATAATTGCATATCTTTATCGTTGCAAGTCTGGAACCTGCCATAGCAGTATGTTTTTGAATTTCTTTAGAATTTACATTATTTTGTCCTATGGAAGAATCGATAAATTGACAGATTGGTGGCACACCAGCTTTACTATCTAAGTGCATGTCAGTTCTGAATCAGAAAACAAAGAGCTCAGTGAACTGGTCAAAGACCTTAGAACAGGGGTGGGCAATACATTTTTACCAGTGGCCATATGAGAATCCTGAACGCTGTTGGAGGGCCGAACCAACAATAACAGAAAAGCAACACACTTATATAACATGAACAGAATAAATGTTTTGTCATCAATGTTCCCATTGACCTTACGTGGGCCGGACAGGTGGCCCCCGGACTGTAAAATGCCCAGGTCTGCCTTAGAGGGATGTGTTGGCGCAATATATTTGGTGGTGTCATTACATATCACAGCTCTGCCCTGTTTTGCACATTTTTTTGGTCTTGTCCTTTTGCATTCATTTCATTCTGCATGATTTTAGAATTGTATCTTGACATCCTGATAAGCATAATATTTTGATTATTTTGGAAACTGCATCATGGCTGTCTAACTTAATGGTAGCACTCTGGTGTTTTGATCAAAGCTGACCTGTTTTCTGTGTGTGTGGTGCTGGGGGGGTCTACAAACACATGCAGTATATATATATATCGATAAATAATCGTAAATGTCAAGCTATTAGTCAGCTGAAAAGAGCACATAGGTCATCAGCTTGAATCTGTATCTTAACGTTATTGCTACATGTATCCTCAGATATACAGATATACAGATATTGTTTTCCTCCAAAAGTCAGAAGACTCCATCTGTTAAGGCACTCAATAATAAGTGATGTCATCTGGCATTGTATTTCTTCATAAGTTTTACCATTCCGCTACATTGGTTTCTGCGTCATGCATTTATGATACACTTTATTAAAAAAAAATATCTATTCACGATACTTCATCGTTGTTTGTATTAGTTATTGTATCAGTGAGTATTTGTCATGATGGTTGTAGTCTACTCTTTATATATGCAACCAACCCTCCTTAACAGTCATTTTCCCAGCTCTTGTACCTTACCAAAATATTCAAATGTTTTTGACTCCACAACGATTAAAAAAATCATGACATAACTCCTAAGGCTTTTTAAACCCAGAACATTAAAACATGTAGTCTCCCCAGCAAATCACTGTGGAGATTCTTCCTCTGCCATTCCTTGTTCCATGTCAGTAAGAACTGAAATTGTTAATCTTCCATACAGGAGCACTGCAAATTGAGAACAGTGAGGAATCAGACCAGGGGAAATATGAATGTGTTGCAGTGAACAGTGCCGGGACACGCTACTCTGCTCCTGCCAATCTCTACGTAAGAGGTAAAGTAAACTGGAATGTTCAAATTGTATTTTATTATCTTATCATTTTGTTGCCTCATGCTATCAGAAAATTTGTAACCCAAAGCTTTTTTTAAGTTTTCTCTAATCATTGATCATTTTCATCCCCTTAATTGTTCAATTTGGATTTCTACATTTGTGCCTCAGGTTCTATCAACTCTATCTCTCACTCCCCAATTTATTTGCCATGCCATCCATACCATAACAATAAGCTGACAGGCCCTCAACCTCAACTCAGGCTATGAACTTGACAAGGTGAAAACTCTGCTAAAAACAGCTGCATCAAAGCCAGCTCCTTTGCTGGCACTAAAAGCCAGGCCTTTTCACTTGTTTTATCTGCATCCAAAAGGCTCTATTATCCCTATCCCCTGCATAACCTCTAGCTCCTAAAGGCATAAAGAGATCGGGAGCTTCAGGGTTTGTTTTTGTTTTGGAGTCTCTGTGAGCAGACTAATATCGGACAAAGCAATACTGTTCATTCTAATAATCCTCATTCTGGAAAAAGACAATATGATGTAGGGAGTCCTTATCAAATCTTTCTGTGGCAGCTGGACAGCTCTTCCCTTGCAGACATTCCATCTCCCATCTAAGAGGCTACTTCAGTTCAAAGAGGGAGCCCTGTAATTGTGCCCAAGTGGATAACACCACCATGCCTGATATTCATAAAACAGAATAGCTATACCATTTGTTTTGGTTTTAATCCAAAAGAGAGATAGCTTGTTCACTTCTCCATGCTTTGTTGCCAGTGTAGACAACAGTGTGGTGTACTGGCGAGTTTGTAAATAAACATTTCAATTGTCTCCTTTTCCATAGATCACACTTAAATAAGCAAATTCAGTTCTAATGTTTCCTTTTTTCCAAAAGTAAAGCCATATGAAACTACTGCTCAGGAAATTTAAAACTAAGTAAAGCGAAATACTATGAAGCAGCTTATGACAAGTATACCTAAGCACTTGTGGCCAGTACGCCTTTTTTGTTTTCCACAGGGAGCAGGGAACATACACAATAGGCTTCTTTGTACAAAAAAAACCCCGCCAGTACACCTTAGCATTTTTTGTTTTTCCACAGAGAGCAGGAAGTATAAAAAATAGGTTTCTTGGTAAGAAATACCCTCATAGATCTGTGAAAATCTGTGAAACTTTGACATAATCCCCCCAAAGCACACAAATATACAAACTTAACATTACGTTCTCCTTATGCATGTTTAGATCCTTGAATATGACTTGGTTAGAAGTATCTGAGCAAACAGCAAATGTGAGAAAGGAATACAAGTCCCAGTCATTAGTTGGGACATGTCTGTCACAGGTTCAGGCATGGACTTTCTTTTTCTCAGAGGTAATTACAGTGGTTTTATGGTGTGGCACCAGCAGAGCCCCCAGGACATGGAAGTCACACTACTGGCCCCATTATCAGCCTTTTCACCAACCTCATCACAGTGGTGCTGAGATAGAAACCAAACAGACCTAAAATGTTGTAAAATTTAGTTGTCTGGAATGAAGAAGAAAGGCTCGAGATATGTTTTCACTCTGTTATTGTTACCACAACAAGAATAAGTAGATGGAGCTATTCTGTCATTAGACTGCTTGATTGGTCTAAAACTTAATGGTTTTAAAACCTCATAGCTTTTGGCTGTCAAACATAAATATCGAAAGCAAGCAAGTCATGGAAATCTTTAAAGATATCGAGAGTGGCTATTGACAAAAAAACATTGAATCACATGTGTTGGTACAGTGACAAATTGACACCTAGGTTATATACAAACAAATGGAGTAAATGAAAAAAAGCAGTAGGGTTCAATAACATCAAGTATCTGCTTTGGGATACCCCTTTTCAGTTGTGTAATTAGGGAGAACATCTCTATGTGGTGAGTCTCGAAGAAATGTCACAGCGTTTGCTTATGTTTCGAATATGGTATTTTGTTCTGTAACACAGTCTATCTAAGACAGGGGTGTCAAACTCATATTGGCCCATGGGCCGCATAAGAGATAATTTGATCTCCGGCGGGCCAGATAGTGAATGTGTGTGTGTGTGGGGGGGGGGGGAATTTATCATGTTATATTTCGTTATATTTCAGCGGTTGCTCTGATTTGTTGATGCTCCGCGTTGAGCTGCAAAAGATCAGCTCTCCGTCGGCTGCCCCAGAGGCACGTGAACGCACAATGTTCAAAACACCTCAAGACGTGACGCCCCGGAGGCGCAGAACGCGCCGTATGACAGCTCCACGCTCCTCGATGCGGGTCCTGTGCTTCCCTCTGAGCGTGCCCCAAATTACACGCACCACTTACCATCTGCTTAAAAAAAACGAGAGTCCCACTAATGGGAGTTTTCTTTCTACATGCTGGACGCCCCCTAGTGGGTGATTTGAACATTTTCCCCTTCTTTCTTTAGTAACTCATAACTTTGAACAGAAATGAGCTAGAGACTTCATTTTTTTTGACATCCTCAGAATTTATGGCTCAACAAGAAGCGGGCCGGATAAAACCCTTTCGCGGGCCAAATCTGGCCCACGGGCCATATGTTTGACACCCCTGATCTAAGACATGAACAGACTACCCTTCCCTTCAAACATGCATTAATGGCATGTGGTGTTGATTTATTTATTTATTTATTTGTTTATTTTTGCCTGGGGCTGATTTTTGAAAATGGCATTGGTACCTTATCCAGTCTCGGGGACAAGGTGATAGTGCTGTCATATGAACATTCTTGCACCCCTAGAAAAGTATATCTCAATATTTCTGTGTAGGTTCGGACTGAGACAAAAATGGGGAGACGGCTTGGGGATGCTTCTTCTTTTTCTTATCTTGTACGCTTTCTGTATACCTGTTTTGGACTTATTTCTGTATACTTCTCTTTCATTAAGATTGTGCACATTCTGGCTGGCACATGCTTTTGGATGTTTTCTTTGTATTGCTTTTTAGTGGCCATCCTCTGGCCATCCTCTAATAATCAATTTGGGCAGAATGAAAGGTGTCATGTGATTGTGCTGGATCACTAATTTTTCAAATGACCATCTTACAAGGGAGGAGGTCATTCATAAATCCAAGTGAATGTGTCACAGGAAAAAGGCTGCAGCAAAGACTTTTGTTTGCCAATATGCCTCCATGCATTTCTTTTTTTGAAAAGTAAGGAGTTCAGATATCAGTGCTTGTTTTCTCAATTGAAAAGTCATAACCATGCAAATATATATTAAAAATGTAACTCTTGAGCGATGGGCAAAGTAACGGTCCCTTCCTGATACCTATGTGTATCAACTGTTATCCCTTGAGCTTCCAACATGCCTACAGAAACACCATTCTGTTTCACTGTGTTGTCTTCCTCTCCAATGTCTTTCATTCCATTGCTCACCTCCATCAAATCACTTAATCTGCAAACAGATCAGCGTGAAGGTTGGTCATTTTCACTTTTAATCCCTACTTTTTTCATTTTTGAAGAGTTTTACAAAAAAAATCCACCATCGTTTCCAGCTCTCCAAATGATAGCTCTGAACAACCTCTATCTGACAATATATACATTTTTTCAGCTGCCCCTGATCTACCATACTGTAAATGTTGCATTGTGTCCTTGTGTGCATGAATTCCTTTACATTCTTTTCCTGCCCTCCTCCACTACTCCCCCAAAGTAAGTTTCAATTAACCTTGCCAAAACACCCATTGAGCCCTGTTCCGTTTTCTTTTAGTCCTGATTTGATCAGTTTTGTTATTCCCCCCAACCCATACCCATGGTGTGACTGTCAACCCAATCTAACCCCATGACATTGTGTTTTACCCTCATACTTTCCATTTAAATTTTGCTAGTGATCTATAGTTCTATTTCTCAGTGGCAAGTGGAATTGTCACTTATCAGGAAGCCATACTTATGCTTCTCCTTTGTAGTGCATTGGAATCAGATACCACAGTACCATTGCAGAACAATAAAAAGCTGTGTTAGACATACAAAGACTGATTCTATAGAATATTGAAGACTATTCTTGCATCATACTGAAAGACGAACGGATCATCAATCATCAGGGGTCCCACGTATTGAGTGAAATCTAGAAAATGAGCATTTTTTTAGTCATGGAAAACATGGAAAATTACAAAACAATCAGATGTCTTGGGAAAGCTCAAGTTGTCCTGGAAAACAATTTATCTTCTCTTTGCTTCTCACTGCCGTGTGAGTTAAAGCAAACGGATAAAGATTATATACACTCAAGTCTGTTGTCATGCTGTCTTCAATGGGCAACAGTATATCAAGAGACAAAACTACAAACTTTCAGATCAAGACTATTGCTAGAATTGATTTGCAAGCAATACATTCGCCATGATTTCTAAGAATGCAAAGGCCTGTTTCATTAATTAGTTATAGCCATAGGCTGTGCATCTCAAAATCAGACCTCCAGTGGCAGAAGAAGAATAAATAAGGAAGCAATCTGGGTTAATGTGCAAAATGCAAGGTACAACTGTACAAAAGAATACTTCTACAACACACGATGGAGCTGGGTAATGTATGAGAGTATGATATCATAAAACTTGTCTGCCATACTACAGCAGCTGAAAATGTCCTGCAAATGGTTAGTATTTTGTGTTTGTGTTTAGGTCTATACAGTGTCCTTGAGGGTCATGTAAGGCACCTTTAAAAAAAAAAAAAAAAAAAAGAAATCTTATCATTATTCTCTAAAGTGTCCTGTAAAATAATTTCGAGAAAAGAGTGGGAACCCTGATCTTGGTTACCAATACTGTTGCCAGGATTCCTTGGTGCCCACAGAGTAAATGCCAGTTTGCTCTAATTTTGATAGAGTGATAAGGTCTATTATTCACATAATTTTAGTGTTCAAACTACATAGGCCCATTGACATACTGCTTTTAGCACTTTTGTCAGTGGGATCATGAAAAAACAACAGATACTTTAAATGTATTGGTTTTAAAAATTAACCTGAATTTCCCAGGTTTTTCGTGAATATGCATATTGTGTGGATATATTATATAATATTATATTTTGAGAAAAACATTGTTTATAAACTCCAAGGTAGCAACCAAAAGTCACACCCTTTCCCCAGGAAAAGTACATAGTGCAGTGGTCATACTAAAACCCAGATGCTTAATATGAAGAGAATCGGACCCCCACCTCCAGCCTCCATCACCCAATACTTGTGCTCTCATCCCAAAAATGCATGCCCTGCTCAGGAATGTCACCCTTTTATGCTGTTTCAGACTGGTAACTGGTACTTAGCATGCCTAACGTTTGCATGTAAAAATGAGCATGAAATGTGTCAACTTTAGAGTACTTATATATCACTGATTTAGATCCTTGCAAAACGTTGTGAACCTACAATGATATTCGATTGTAATCTTTATTTATTTCAGTGCAACAGGCTCAGTGAAAGGATTGGACTATTTAAACTTTTATTGGCCCTACACCAGATTAGAAGTTTTTAATTGATAATGAAATACTTTCTTGCTCTAAAAAATTAAGCCAAGAGTATGAAGGACTACATATTATTTTTAGCACATATTATTTGTCCATAAATCAGATTGATATTCACAAGTTCAGTCTTTTAAAGTTGTAGTTCACACAGTCTTTGCTTCAACACAGTCTAATCAGTGGATATATGATTTTCTATTTCATTACATAATAAAGGGAATAACATTTCATGTCATTGCAGAACATCTTAAATTCTTCTCAGACTTAGATTAGAGTAAGGAATTAGAGTTACAAAGTTAGTTAAATTAAGGGAGGCTTATACTGCAAATCAACTTTGATGTGGACCTTTGCGGATTAATGGGGTTTATCAGATTGCACATGGGAATTCAACATTTGGCTTGACTTCTTATTGACATCGCTCAAGTGAAGAAGTCAATATTAATCTTTTCCCTAATGAACTGATACGATGTAAATGGTCAGTATCTTATAAATTCAAAATGTCTGACACTGATGAATGTTATCAAGCACTGTCAAGTTTGGTTTTTGTACTTTGTTAAATCCTACCATTGCCTGAAGTAATTGGAAAGTAATGCAACGTGTGCAAAAACAGCAGCATTTACTGGTGTATCTCTGGTTAGATAGAAAGCAAGTCATATGTAAATGCTTGCTGCCTGCTCATTCTTGGGCAGCTCTAGGGAGTTGTAATGAGTCTCTGAATGGTGTTCCTGGTGTCAATGGCCCCTTTTGTCTCCCTGGGAACCCTTTTTTTAATGTCAGCCTCTCTGCATATTAGAACTATACAAAGAAAGAGAGAGAGAGAAAGAGTGCTACAATGTTAGATCAAGCAGGAGGAGCAAGAGATAGAGTTGTAGGAGAAAACTAAGCATAACAGGGTCTACAGGGTCTTTCAATTATGTAAATTTCACTACCATTTGACACTGTGACAAAAGAGAGCCCATCATAGTCGCAAGTGAAATCAGGCAATTTTTTTTATTTATTCCCCTTCGTGGGCAAAGGGATAAACCCTCCCCACAGAATTTTCTCTCCATTTTCTGACATAACTATTAATTATTTTGCTCTTCCCTGCCTATTTTGGACAAAAGCGATCAATCCCATTATGTAAACTGTTATGACTTTGCTTTTGGCCTTGTGGTAGTACAAAGGAAAATATTATTCACCAAATTACTAACATTTATCATACAAATCTTGCACCCAGTAAGTGATCAAATGTTTATTTATTTTTGTAGTACGACGAGTACCACCCAGATTCTCTATTCCACCAACCAACCAAGAGGTGATGCCAGGTGGCAGTGTCAACCTGACGTGTGTGGCAGTGGGCTCACCAATGCCTTTTGTTAAGTGGACAATGGGCTCTGTAGAGCTAACAAAGGATGAAGACTTGCCACTGGGACGTAATGTGCTAGAGGTCACAAACATCCTTGAATCCGCAAATTACACCTGTGTGGCCGTTTCATTGCTGGGTGTGATCGAAGCTACAGCTCAGGTCAATGTCAAAGGTGAGACTGTATTTTATTCATTACTAACATTTTTGTATCAGCCTGATTCAAGCCATTTGCAGGTGAATTCAAATAATCTGATTTAATTGATTTATTTAATTCACATGATAGCAAAGAAAGACAGACTGAATTAGTGTGTTTGTGCCTGTGTGTATTTGTGTGTCTGTGAGTATGGTTGTAATTTCCAAAATATGCCTAACTCGTCAAATTGTTGATATTCACTACTTTACTTGTAAGTTAATTAATCATACTTGCCCCTTGATTGATCAATACACAGAATGTGACATTTGTATAAAGAGATCAGAGGAAATCAAACTCCTCTCATCATGAAAGTCATTATAAGGACCCCATGTTTTTGTTGTTGGTTTTTTATTCATTCTCAGTCGTGAGAAATCTTGCAGTATTCCTGTATCATCAGTAATCGCCAAGCCTGGTATAAAAATATATGTAAGATCATAATATTGACGTTGCATTCATTTGTGAATAATGACTATCTAAAACAATGACTGCTTTCTTAAAAGTGATTTATTGCTAGGAGTCACAGACTTAAATAAAAAGACGAAACATTTTTTTCACAAAGTATCAAGTTAAGCTTTTTGTCTTTCATTAGAAAAATTGTGGTATCACATAGCTCAGGTGGTTGATTGAAAAAAACCCAACATGAAATTGTATGTCTATTTCTAATATGGAAAGCTTCTTTGTCTCCAGCCTTGCCAAAGCCTCCTACCTCCCTCACTGTGACTGAGACCACAGCCACAAGTGTAACACTTACCTGGGATTCTGGGAACTCAGAACCTGTTTCTTACTACATGATCCAGTACAGAGCCAAGGCATCGGACAAAGGTTTCCAAGAAGTGGAAGGTGTGGCCACCACTCGTTATAGCATCGGTGGACTTAGCCCCTATTCAGAGTATGAGTTTCGGATTATGGCTGTCAATAACATTGGTCGTGGACCACCTAGTGACCCTGTGGAGACGCGTACAGGAGAACAGGCCCCTTCTTCACCACCATTGCATGTTCAAGCACGCATGCTAAGTGCCAGCACGATGCTGGTCCAGTGGGAAACGCCTGAGGACCCCAATGGCCAAATAAGAGGATACCGGGTCTACTACAGCTCAGATCATATAGCTCCCCTCAGTGCTTGGCAGAAACATAACACAGATGACAGCAGCCTAACCACCATCTCTGGCCTGATTCCCGATATCACCTACAGCCTAAGGGTGTTAGGTTTTACGTCTGTTGGAGATGGTCCACCCTCTGATATCCTGCAAGTCAAAACCCAACAAGGAGGTGAGCTTCCAATATCTGTGTTGGCTATAATAGACTTACCTTTTCTGCCTATCTTTATTTTCAAACATTTCAACTCTTGACCAAGCGAGGAATCTGTAAGCTTTATTAATGTGAAATAAAACAAATGGCCACACAGTTTAGGATTGCGCTTCCTCTTCTGACCAAACAAATGTTCCTTTTTTGCTTTCTCTACATTAGATAGGCTCTGGTTTTAATTGTATTGGTTCTCCACTAGTTTGAATCCATGTTATAGTATGTGGGGCTTTGTTAAGTTCATTTGTAAAAAGAAAAAAAACCCAGCACAGATCACATTTATATTGTTAGTCAAGGCCACTTTGAATATTAATCAAACCATTTGTTAAAATTATGTGAATATTAAGCTTCCAAGTTGTTAGCTTCCTACCTCATATGTTTATTCACATTTGCAATTAGTGAAGTTTTTTCTCAAACTAGACACTTTGTTCTGTCTTAACTTTTTTTTCTTTACCCTTTACCCTCAGATATTCTTTGAACTGAATATTAATATTATGTGGAGGTGGAATCATGAGTTGTTTTTGTCAAAAACTGGCGTTGGCTTGAACTTTACTATCAGATTATGGGGGCAAAGCTACCTGGGGGGCCACTAAGGAGGCAGAAGCTACAATAGTGTCTTTCAGATGAATAATGAACTAACGGGATACATTTAATTACATTTCAAGACAAATAAGGAACTGTATTCCCAGTATGAGCCATTAAAAGCTAATCTCGATATGCAAATATCTTCTTCTCTTCCTTTCGACTTTTCCTTTCAGGGGTCGCCACAGCGAATCAACCTTTTCCATCTAACCCTATTCTCTGTATCCTCATCTCTCATGCCAACTACCTTCATATCCTCCCTCACTACGTCCATAAATCTTCTCTTCGATCTTCCTCTAGACCTCTTACCTGGCATCTCCAATTCCAGCATCCATCTAGCAATATAGTCACTATCCCTCCTCTGTACATCTCAGTCTGGCTTCTCTGACCTCTCTAAAACATCTAACCAGCGCTGTCCCTCTGATGGACTCATTCCTGATCCTGTCCATCCTTGTCGCTCGCAAAGAGAACCTCAACATCTTCCTCTATGCTACCTGCAGCTCTGCTTCCTGTCTTTTGTTCAATGCCACTGTCTCCAAACCATACAGCATTGCTGGTCTCACCACGTCTTGAACACCTTTCCTTTCCTTCTGGGTGATATTCTCCTGTCACATAGTTCAGTCCCCTGAAACTTCTCTCCATCCATTCCAACCTGCTGGAACCTGTTTCTTAACCTCTTTTCCACACTCTCCGTTGCTCTGGACGGTTGACCCTAAGTACTTGAAATTCTCCAACTTCTTGATCTCCACTCCCTGTAGCCTCACCGTTCCACCCGGGTTCCCCTCATTCACACACATGTATTCTGTCTTGCTGCAACTAACCTTCATTCCTCTCCTTTTCCAGATCATACCTCTGTCTCTCAAGATTTCCCTCAACCTGTTCCCTGCTCTCACTACAGATCACAATGTCATCTGCAAACATCATGGTCCATGGAGATTCCTGTGTAACCTCATCTGTCAGCCTGTCCATCACCACTGCAAACAAGAAGGGGCTCAAGAGCTGATCCCTGATGAAGTCCCACCCCCACCTTGAATTTCTCTGTCACACCTACAGCACACCTCACCACTCTCACAGCCAGCATGCATGTCCTGCACCAGTCTAACATATTTGTGTACTACTCCAGACTTCCTCATACAATACCAGAGTTCTTCTCTCTGCACCCTGTTGTAGTCTTTTTCTAGGTCTACAAAAGGGCAATGCAGCTCCCTCTGACCTTTTCTAGAATTCTTTATTAGCATGCTCGAAGCAAATACTGCATCTGTAGTACTCTCTCTAAGCATGAAGCCATACTGCTGCTCACAAATGCTGACTCCTGCTCTCACTCTATTTTCCACTACTCTTTCCCATAACTGGCTCATCAACTTTATCCCTCTATAGTTACTGTAATTCTGTACATTCCCCTCTTTCTTAAAAATGGGCACCATCACACTTCTTCTCCATTCCTCAGGCATCTTCTCACTCTCTAAGATCCTGTTGAATTATCAAACCGGAAACTATGCCGCTGCCTCTCCTAGACACTTCCATACCTCCAGAGGTATATCATCGGGACCAACTGCCTTTCCATTCTTCATCCTCTTCAATGCCCTCCTCACTTCACTGTGTCTATTCTCTGCCACTTTGTGGTCTACAATAGTCACCTCTTCTACCCTTCCCTCTCTTTCATTTTCTTCATTCATCAACACATCAGAATGTACTCTTTCCATCTTCCCATCCCTCTTGTAGCGTTTGTCAATACATTTTCCTCTTTATCCTTAATCACCCGGACCTGCTGTACATCCTTTCCATCTCTATCTCTCTGTTTTGCCAACCTGTATAAATCATTCTCTCCCTCCTTACTGTCCAACCAAGCATACAAGTCATCGTATGCCCTTTTTTTTGCCTTTACCTTAGGCTGCATCTCCCTGTACTTCTGTTCTCTTCAGTCCCCTCAGTGTCCCCCTTCTTCTTTGCTAACTGCTTTCTCTGTGCATACTCCTGCACTTCCTCATTCCACCACCAGGTCTCCTTATCTACTTTCCTTCCAGACGACACACCAAGTACTCTCCTACCTGTCTCCCTGATCACATCAGCTGTGGTTGTCCAGTCATCTGGAAGCTCTCCCTGACCACCAAGAGCCTTTCTCATCTCCTCCCTGAAAACCATACAACACTCCTCCCCTTTCAGCTTCCACCTTTTTGTCCTCTGCTCTGCCTTTCTCTTGATCTTCCTTGTCACCAGATTCATCCTACAAGCCACCATCCTATGCTGTCTGGCTACGCTCTCACCTACCACTACTTTGCAGTCACTGATCTCTTTCAGATGACCTCGTCTATACAAGATGTAGTCTACCTGCGTGCTCCTACCTCCGCTCTTATAAGTTACCCTATGTTCCTGTCTTTTCTGGAAAAAAAGTATTCACAACAACCATTTCCATCCTTTTTGCAAAGTCTACCACCATCTGTCCCTCTACTTTCCTATCCTGGATAACAAACCTACCCATCACTTCTTCACCTCTATTACCTGTACCAACATGTCCATTGAAGTCTGCCCCAGTTACTACTCTCTCATTTCTTGGGATATTCTGCATCAATTCATCTAACTCATTCCAGAACTTCTCCTTCTCCCCCAACTCACATCCTACCCGTAGGGCATAGCCACTAACAACATTGAGCATCACACCTTCAATTTCTAGTTTCAGGCTCATAAGTCTATCTAACATTCTTTTCACCTCCAGAACATTCCAAACAAACAAACTCCTCTTTCAAGATAACTCCTACTCCATTTCTCTTCCTGTCAGTACCATGATAGTACAACTTAAAACCTTCTCCTAAGCTTCTAGCCTTCGTACCTTTCCACCTGGTCTCCTGGACACACAGTGCATCCACCTTCCTTCTCTGCATCATGTCAACCAACTCTCCACCTTTTCCTGTCATGTCCCAATATTAAAAGTCCTGACTCTCAGTTCCAGACTCTTGCCCTTCCTCGTCTCTCTCTGCTTCCGAACATGCCTTCCTCCTCTCCTTCTTTGACCCAAAGTAGCCCACTTTCCACTGGTATCCTGAAGGTTATCGGCACCAATGGCGGTCGTTGTTAACCGGGCCTCGACCGATCCATAGCACCCGGAGGCTGCATTCATGATATGCCAATATGTATATGCTTATAAAGTGTGTTGTCCCTTCTGGTCTCTTTTTACCTCGATATCCAGTCCCTGCCCAGCCATCCAGCTTTGAAGCTGAAGCTGATCAGGACACCCGCATCATGCTAACTTGGCTGTGGCCTGTTCAAGACCCCATCACCAAGTATGAGCTGCAGTATTGGGAGGCTGGCGCCAACAACAAGGTTTGCGGTATATGTTTGTCAGTCAGTCTGCCAACCTGTCTGCCTTTCTATATTTTTATGATGCAATTTCTTTGAAGCTGAAACCCCAGCTGATACAACATTTTAATGGTATTGCACTCAGTTTCCAGTTGATGAAAATAGTTTACTGCAGTCGTGTATAATTGAGTTTCCATACTGGAACCAAATAAATTCTCTGAAGCAACTACTTCATCTGTGAACTACTATAACTACGAAGAGTTTTTTTTTAATTGTTGCTCACCATTCAAATAATATTTCAGGTCAAGATCACATTTTAGGCTTCAGAATTATTGATTATAGCACTAAAATTGATACAACAGTTATTATTCCTGTTGGACAAACTTTTTTACCTGCACTGTATTGTAATTTAATGTCATATTTCCATCTATTTCTGAACCATCCAGTTACATGTGACCTTCAACCCTGTGGGCTCCTATGCTGTGGATGGTCTGAAGCCTGACACAATGTATTGTTTCTCACTGGCAGCCCGTTCTGAAATGGGTTTGGGTGTTTATACCCAACCCATTAAGGCACGCACCGCCCAGTCAAGTAAGTCCGTCATATTTTTGCTATTTTTCTCTCTCATCATTGACAGTCGTCTCAACATTTCCAACTGCCCAATGATTTCAGAGCATAAAAGATAGAAGTTATTTTTCTGAAGAATGACGCAAACAATTACACAAAGATCAGGCAGTGTGGGTTACCTGAATGTCAAATGAAATTCAGTACAACATAAAGATGTAGTCATTCTGGTGGACTTTCCACTTCAATAACCTCTGTCACGAACACTAATACTCCTGTCCGTCTACCTGAGGCCAGGCCTGTGTTCAGTGTCAAAGGTAAGTTAAACATGTTTTTTTCACATATTTGTGAGCTATGTTTTATCATTTTGCCCGATATCATTATGTGCATTGATGATCTCAGCACTTAAAATATCACAGCTGCAGTAGCACTATTTGTATATTCCACCTTATCAGGATCAGGTGGAAATATATTTAATATATATTTAGTCCATCCTATAACACTTAACATTAGCATCACACTTTGAACTTGTGTTAAAGAGGAGATTCATAATTTTGTTTAACCTCAAAAATCTACTCCTTTCTTGAATTATTGTTAAAAATTTGGAGAGGCTGGAACAAAGGAATTGATACTGACTATTATGTCATTCATCTTTAAGACACTTGGACTTAAAAACCACAGAGTTTTATACCATCGTCTGAGTCTTGATGCATCTCTACACAAAAGATAATAAACAAATGGGGCAAAACAAGAGAATAATTCTGATTTCAGACAAACTGAGGTCAATCAGAAAAGGTGATGTTTTTAGTGCTGCATTCAAGTGTGTGTGTGTATGTGGTTGTGTGTGTGTGTGTGTGTGTGTGTGTGTGTGTGTGTGTGTGTGTGTGTGTGTGTGTGTGTGTGTGTGTCTGTGTCTGTGTTATAGCAGGAAAGAGTGAATATACATTTTTCGTTTAACTCTATTTTTGGTTGTATGTGCTTCAATCTGCCAACTGAATGGGAAATGGCATGTATCTAACAGTGGATAACAACCCAATAAGAAAATAAGGGTATCTAAAATGAGACCTTTTTTTAATTAATGTTCTCTTTATGTAATCAGTCACTCTAAGAGTTGGTAGGTAATTCAGGGCTGCAATAAATCAGTATTTCTTGACAAACCCACCAAACTTATAAAATCGTAATCTTTCTCAATGGATATGGTTATGTCTGAAATGTAGATATGTAGAAATGTAGGTCCAACATGTTTTTTTTTTAATTCTGATTCATGAAAACCCTCTATCTAATCCACACACCTGCAACTTTGAATATTTTGCCATGCATTCACCTAAAGGCTTTCATTCAATTTTACATGAATCATGTACATTTTTCAAAAGCACCTCACTAATCCAAGTTTTTTAACAAAGCATGACTCCTTGCGCAGCATTTATTATATATTTATGGTGCTGTTGGGTCTTTTTGTAATTTTTTGACCATGGAATTATGGAATTATTTCCTCTTTCTTGAAACCCTGATGATTGAAAATATGGAGTTTCATATTCTGCCAATTAAGTATTTTTATTCATATTTGACCTCACTGTTCATTGCTCCGCTAATTGAAACGGATTGTGGGCACATCATCTAAAACATCTTGCCTTCTTATCTTTTTCCTTGTTTTATTTGACTTTCCTTGTAAAGTAGTTGTGTTGAGTAAAATTTTGATTGGGTTAGATGCATGAATGTTTTAAGCCTCTTACAATTGTTTTTTCAGTTTTTCCTCTGGACTTGAGAGATGTTGTTTTTTCTCTTTTATTCCACAATGTGACTGATGTAAATCAGGTGTCTTAAAGATAAAACATTAGTAGTTGTGAGAAATTATCACTTCCATGTGGACACATGGTAACTTACAATATGTAGTTTTTCTACGCATTTCATAAAATTGCTAAAGGAATCCAAACATAATAATATGAGATGGACAAAAAAATCACTGTTCATTAGGACGGTGCTAAAAAAATGTTATCTTCTTGTTTCAGCATTTATACAAAAGACTAAATAATCTTGTTGCATAGTTTTAGAGGTATTTGGACTTTGGTTGGGAAGTTACCTGGCTTTCCTGGAAGCACTGATTTTTTTCATGTATTTATTTTAAACTTTGGTCTTAACTTGAAGGCTTTTCATATTCATACCATGAAAAGCACCAGAGATTTTAACGAAGAAAGTATGCAAATTCCAATTGTCTCTTGTGTGAATCCATTGTGACAAACACACAGCTTTATCATGAATTTGGTAATGTGTTGTTGTAGCATATTTCTCAGTCCAGATGCAGGCACCATGATTTCTGTGGAAGCTCTTTTGCATAAAAAAATGAAAATGCTTAATTTACATCTGCATTTTAAATTCGTTAAATTCACTGTTTGTTGAGACTATAGGGTGAATTTTAGAGTTCCATTTTATAAATGACCTCTTAACAAAAAAGCTCCCACAGTTGTGTTTGGTTTTGTCAATTTATGTTAAGTTGCTTTTATCCGTGGCCCCCCTTCGTATGGTTATGCTCCCATTCCCCTACAGCCCCATCAGCTCCTCCTCAGGAGGTTCATCTGGTCAGCCTCAGTTCCACCAGCCTTAAGGTGAGTTGGGTGGCACCACCTGCTGCTAGCCGCCATGGTGCAATTGTGCGCTACACTGTCAGCTACCAGGCCCTGTCTGGAGAAGACTTGGAGCGGCATGATGTGACAGGCATCAGTGCAGACGCCACCAGCTATGTGCTGGAGGACCTGGAGAAATGGACAGATTATCAGGTGTGGGTGAGGGCACATACTGATGTAGGTCCAGGTCCAGAAAGTGCCCCGGAGAGGATAAGAACCAAAGAGGATGGTAGGTTGACACCAATGCTGCAACTGTCTCCCCTACTCCTTTCATCTCTGTCTCTCTGGGCTGTGTCAGTGTTTTTCTTCGTGTCCTGCAAGTTAATGAAATTAATTTCCCCCCGGCCTCACCTTTTTCCCACTTTCAGCCTGATCACTATTGCTCTGGGAGTTTCAAGCTCATCATCCTGGGCCCATTCTGCATCACTGTTCTCTGCATTCACAGCTGAAATGTCTCTCAACTTTCTTCTGATGTATGGAATAGAAATTGAGCAGAACTCTCCCCACCTTTATCTCCCTTAGTGCTTTTTAATATGTTGTTTGTTTATCCCATGTGATAGACCCACAAATCTCAAGAGAGAATTGTCTATAATTAATTTCTATGAAGTTTGCTGAAGCATAGATACACCCCCCAGTAATTAAGGGCATTGCAAACATTGATAACTGGCATCTTTCACAAACAGATTTACTGAAGTACAGTGATAGACATTTTGATTCACTGACAGATATATTATTACTCCCCTCCCTGTAGCACCTACTGTAAGTCTATAAAAAGAGAACTCATAACGTTGCTAGTTTTTGGCTTATTATCACAAAATACAATTAAGTAAGTTAAATCACTTGCTTTGCAGTTTTGACTTTTTCTCTCTTTTGCGCATCAGTTTTCTTTGACGGTTATTGCTTTTATCCTATTACCCCCACCCCTTGGTTACCAGTGCCAGGAGCACCCCCTAGAAAGCTGGAAGTTGAGGCAATGAATTCCACTGCCATCCGGGTGTCCTGGAGGCCACCCTTGCAGGGGAAACAGCACGGCCAAATTCGAGGCTACCAAGTAATCTTCTCACGGCTTGAAAACGGCGAACCACGGGGCCAGCCAAACATACTGGATGTGGTTTTACCAGAGGCACAGGTACTGAGTGAATGCTTACATGTGTCCAGTCTTTTTTTATATGCTGTTCATCATCTGTTGCTATCTAATGCTCATTTCCTGTTGTGTTCATTCTTCTCTTCTAATCATTTCCATGATTTCACACTTAATTTTTCTCATTCTGGGTGCTAAACATAGAATTTTTAATCCCCCATTCTTGTTTTTATCTTTCTCAATATTTGAAATTTATCTGAATGGGGTTTTCATTGGCTTCTCAGCAATTATGCATAGACACTGCCTTGTTAATATGTTTATAAATTAGTTACTATGATTTATCTTCAAGACACTGTCCTTTGAATATAGACAGGCGGCACCAGAATTGCTGAAAACTATGCAACACTATGAGATGGATGAGAAATTAGTCCTTTAGAAGGATTAATATATCCATGTATTTAGAACCAATGTCCTTATATTTCCATCTTTACTTCTGCTTAGGATACAACAGTTATCCTAAGAGCGACTCCTGATTGTTTGCAAGTCGCATTTGCACAAACGCACATTTACAAGTGTGCAAAATGCACATTCACAAGTAACCTCAGGTGTGCTAGAATCTCCTGTATGATGAACTGATTTTTGCAAACTTGCCTTTGCTCTCCAAGTACAAGAGGCCTTATGTCTCTACCATGCATTCTTTCAAAAATTCACCTTTGGAGAAAGGTTTGCTAGCCCTCACTAAATTGAATGCCAGCATGAAACTTGCCTTGGTACTCAACTCTTGGATTGGTGTTTGATCACTGAAAATATTGGGCTGTGTCAGTAAATTAGCCGTCAACCTCTGAGCCATGGCAGCCCGTTTCTCCAGTGACTGCTCACAAGCATAGTGAGCATGCTTCGTGGCAAAGTGACAGGCCATACTTTACCCATCCCTGTGCTAATCCCTGTGTGTAAGAGACAACACAGGAAGGAAACATTCCCCCGCAGTTTTTTACATGCACACACAAGCCATTCTTTTTAGCCAATCAAACAAGGGAAATAACATGAACAAACAGGCCCACAGTTAAGATCAACCTTGTTGAAGGCGTTCCAGCTGAGTTAGCAGCGTTCATGACTCAAATTAGACAATGCAAAACCTCAAACACACATGTAATTGGTGATGAATAGGAGGGAAAAATGCCCAAAGCTTGCCACATCTTATGCTATTATTCCTCTTTGAATGTGTCTGTTGTGATTTGGGGTCACTACCCCTTCTCACCTATTTTGAATGTAGACTAAGACTCCCAAGGACCCAGGGCTCCCACACCACCTTGCCCCATACCATATCATTCCATTTCTAATTTGACTGAATGATTTTCAGACTCCTGTCAATATCGTTGACACCTCTCCCCCTTGTTTCTATCTTTCTGATTCTTTGTTTCTTTCTTTCGTCCTCAGTCTCGTTTAGGGTGAACTGCAATCCTGTTAGGGGAGCTTGCATGTGAGTGGGTGGTATAATTGCATCTTTTCTTTTCAAGCAGGAGCGTCACACTTCTTTACCTGCTATTTGAACACAGAAGCCATGTCAACATTTTGATGCTATTAATCCCTTTACTTGTCTCTATCAGGAAAGTGATCAACACCTGCGTATTAATCTTCACATCAAAAAACTGCTACACAACAATGTCCAACTATAGCAGGACTTGCAAACACTTGCAGTCTTACAGGTTCACTGCTTTAGATTGGAGTCGAATGAGAGTCAGAAAAAACAAGCAACACAGCCATAATCATGACAGCCCCTGCTCTTGAAATCCCTCAGTCTAACCTTGTTCTATTTTGTAAGAACATATTTTAAGCCCTTGTCATCACATTTCCATTCACCCAGCTTTAAAATTGTTTTTTAGAAATGACATTAGTCACCTTTCATTTAAGTTATAGATCGTGGACATATCTATTGCTCTACATCTTCAAGAGTCCCATCAAACAGGATTACTAATATTATTTGTGCCAACTGGGTTTATACTATGTAAGTATACTATGTAGTGTATACTATAGTAAGCATGCTCTCCCATGCCTGCTTGGGCTCTCTTCAGTTTACTTCCACAGTTCAAAACCATGTAGTAGGATAACAGAAGATTCCCAATTTCCCTGCTAGTGTAGAACAAAAAAGTGAATAGTTGTCAGCACTCTTATCAATGTATGTTCAGTCCAGGATCTACCTTATGTCTTATGCAATGACAGCTGTGACTGGTTTTAGCACCTCCCCAAGTTTTTTCAGGTTAAGCAGTAGAGACGTGGAACAGGTGGTAAACATATCTATAAACTGTCAAAAACCCATCCAGGCAGGTGGTCTCTAAAATTGTTGATTGATTGATACATTTCCTGACCCTACATTTTTTTATAGTCTTACTTTTGTCCTGCTCCTGCTCAATTGTTTGATTGTTTGTCCTCATCAAACCTTCCCAGTGTTTGCTGGCCCACCAGCCCTTCCCACTCTAGTTATGATTCCTGATGCTCACATAAAATTCCTTTGCATCATCACCTTCATTGGATAGACTTCCTCAGACTTCAACTAACCCCTTTTCTCTTTACTTCACTAATTTGGCCATTAATCCACCAGTGTCATGTTTCCTGATTTCTGTAGTGCTGACCGTCCATTAGTGAACTCATCTGCATTAGATGAACTTTGTAGGGTGATATACTGTATGTAAGTGTCAGTAATTGCATTCTGTGTAATTGGGGTTTGTGGTCACAGGGTTATTTTATAGGCACTGGTAATAAGATTTCATGCTCAGCCCTCAGGAAGCTCTGCAGCTTAAAATGAGCTTTAACTCCCCCAAGTAATCACTCAGCCAAGCACTGCAAGCTTGGAAAACATTTTCAAATCATCTTGTAATGTGATGAATAAAGGTTCCACCCTTTAATTTAGAACAGGAAAGAGGAAAAACTTCTGCCTACACCAGCATAGCATTGTCCTATGATGATAGCCAATAGGGGTTTTCATTAGATTCAAAGGCAAATGAGTAACAAGGCTGTGCATCATAGACAAAAGTTTGACAACCTTTGGTGACCGTGACTGCACAAATCAGTCTATTCAAGTTTACTTTAAGTTGTATTCCTGCCTTTGCTTCTCTTACATCACAATATTTCTGTTTCTACTGCATGATACATTCTTTCATCTATCTTTTAAGTGGAAAAAAGCTAGTGCTTTTTTTTCTTTTCCCATTGTGTTGTCTTTTAACTCATTTTTCTCCCCACTCTGTGTCATGTGTCTTCTCTCCCCTCAGTGGAATATTGAGGAGTCAACCCAGCATGTGAGTAACCCTCGTGTGTGTTGCTGAGTTATCTTGCAGGGCAGAATCTTCTCTGCCAGGGGTGTAGACTGTTTGACTCACAGGCTACTCGCAGGTACTAAAATTTGACAGAGGGCCTGGCCAGGAACTGATGGATGGAGTTTTTGTGTGAACTAATATTAATGACATAGATTGAATAAAAGTACATTCTAAAGCCATTACATGAAGGGATTTGGCTTTTTAGCAAAGCAAGAATATGCAAGGCTTATTGTACAAATGTTTGCATTGATTTAGAACACAGTAGAAAGACAGCTTAGTTTCATTGGGAACAGTGTTGTTTAGCTCCCGTTTTTGCTAGTGCATCTAAGTCTGGAGTTAGTTATGTAGTAGCAATTTTCAGGATGGATCCAGGGTGTTGGTCGGTTAACTGGTATCTCTAATGGGCTTTGTTTGTGTTCATGATGCTGAATGTCTGCTTAAATATGTAGGTCGAGCCAAACAACATCAGCATCTTATGTGCCGTCCTCCGGAGGTTTGAAAACATGGCTTTTTTAAGGAAAGCATAAAGGTTGTTCAGTTTAACAGAGTTCAACTTCTTTAAGACGGAGTTAGACTGAAGAGCAATAAATTCAAATTTCAGCTCCTGTGGTACTGTTTCAGGGTCTTTTGACAGGGGATAGGACACCAGCTGAAGTGACTTGTCAATTTTTTAAAAGTCAGAACCTTTGTAGTTCTTCCAGTGATGGACTATATTTCTTTTTCTTTGCTTTTCGGGTTGCGAATGAACGAAAAGGTTTGTTTGAAAATTATTTGGAGAATCAATTCAGCTTGGATTTGAAGGCCCTAATATTTGTGTACACGTCATGCACAAACTGATCTTTCCCCCATAGTTTCCCATTCTGCTCAGTCATGTGTGAAAATATGTCCACAGCAAACACAAAATCACAAAGCCAGTTCTTGTTGCTTAGGTCAGGAAATTTGTCTGATTTCCTCATTAACTCAAATAATGCGCTAATCTTCTCTTTGAGTTCCCACACTGGTTGTAATACCTTGCCCAAACTTAACCAGCGGACATGACAGTGGTGAAGTAAGTCACTGTGATATGCATCAGTTTCCTCTAGGAACGTAATAAACTGACTGTGCTGAAGTCCCCTTGCTTATATAAAGTTAACAAGTTTTACGACTGGTCAGGGTTTTCCTCTTTCACTTTATCCTGGATTCTTTTCAGCAGCCAAACATTTTGTCCAATTGAATTTGGCGATCCATCCAAAGTGACATTTGCAAGTTTATTCCTCGGCAGCTTCATTCTCTCCGTGACTGCAGACACTTAGTTATGCAAGTCGTCTCCCTGTGTTTTTCCTTCTAAAGTCTCGATGGTCCAAAACTCCTTTGTTATCTCAAAACTATTGTAATCCCTCAGATACAAATTTGGAGCTAGGCTGTGTCTTTCATGTTTTTACTTTCATCTAGTGCTAGTGAACAAAATGTAAACAGCCTGGCCTTTTTTTTTTATTTGTTGGCTTTGTCTTCATCGATCAGTTCCACAAAGAGAGTCACAGTCCTGTGTGATAAACTGATTTTTTCAAACTTGCATTTGCTATCCGGGCACAAGAGACTTATTGTCTCAACCATGCATTCTTCCAAAAATTCGCCCTCCGAGAAAGGCTTGCTGGACTTCGCTAATTTGAATGTCAGTATAAAACTTGCCCTGGTACTAGACTCTTGGATCCCAGTTTGTAAGGGAAAAATTTTAATCTGTGTCTGTAAATTAACCGCCAACCTCTGAACCATGGTAACCCATTCTTGCGGTGACTGCTTACAAGTATAGTTAGCATAGTTAGCGAGCGGGCTGATATTTCAGAAAAAAAAGTTAAAATAAGTTCTGTTCAACATTAATAAAGTTTCAAGTTCAGTTGGCCGGATTAAAAAGCCCAATGGCCCTTATATGGCCTGCAAACCATGTGTGCCTATGCCAGTTGTACCCTCTGCAATTTTTGGAGTTTCTCTTTACCCCGTTGTAATGGACTGTAATTTCATAAGTATTACCAAAGAAAGAAATGTGTGCATATGAAAGCATTAAGATTATTCCCAAGAGGTAATTGTGTAGTAGTCCAATTCTTCAGTATTGTTATTGAACACCCTACTAGTAGTAAGCCAACATCCTCCAAGTGATCTGAGGCATTTACTCTTCCAAGCATAAATGTCCTTATAATTAAAGGTGTACTGCAGTAAAAAGAGCGTGTCACTAATGTGACACCATCATTCGTGAGGCCTGCTTTACCTGCCGTGTTTCTCCACTGTTACAAATGACGCCTGTCCTATGGAAAGAGGTTTTTTTTTTTAGGATATGACAGCTCAATTTTCAGTGATTACCACAAAACCATATGTAATGGCCTACTACCTCTAATAAGTCATATCACAATAAATATAAAGCCTCTCGCTGTTCCAAGCCAGAGATTCTATCGAAATCTTTTTCTGTAAAAAATAATGTATTTGGGATCCACACAAGGGTTCATTAATTGCAAAAATATTTAAGTGGTCTATCAATCCAGCAAAGTCATCCACATAAAGGTTGATGTTTTGTGTTTTTTGGTTTCTATATTAACACTACAGCTGTATTTCATTTACACTGAGGCAACAAGATTTACAAAGATTTATTTCTTTGTTACTTGGATAATACTGTCAAAAACAGAAATGCTCTTTCACAACACACACATACAGATTCAACTGACGACACCCACATTGCATTAGTCAGACCTCCTCGTCTACCTTACCTCTTACTGTGTAAATTAACATCAGAAGACTCAGACCTAATTACGATCACAGAGAGATTTCTGTTTGAAATATTCTAAGAGCATGAGAAGTCTGCAAGGAGCTCAGAGAAGAAGGTTTGTAGCCATTGAATGTTTTTCCTCTCAGTGGTCCTGGTGAGAAAGACAACTCCAGTGTTTGAATATGTATAAAGCTGTGTTCAGTTCTGTGTATGCATGTGCATATTTATATGCTTGGCTTTATTTAAGTTAATACAGAAAGCAAAAAGAGTTTTTTCTGTCCATTTGTTCCTTACTGTCGAGTTACTGAATTGTTAAACTTCCATGGTGTGTCTGTGTTTTTTTGTGTTGACTGGTTAAGCATGCAGCTTGAAGAAAATGGGAATCCAGAGAACAAATATCAGTCTTACTAAATTAGTTAATCAAATATAATGTTTGATAAAACCAGTGATATTATTCAATATAGAATAGGCAAATATGATGCGTACAGTGTCTCCCAGATGTTCTTAAATAATGAAGAATAATATCACACAGTCACAGTGCTATTTTGGGGAATTTTAGATCCTCCCTATAGTATGACATGCTTATCCTTGCAACAGGCATGAGCACAGGCACATCATTGGTATTCTGGGGTTTTATTGGTTTGTTGGTGATTGGGTGTATTAACCATCAGGCAGGGAAGTTGTCCTTACTCAGAAAGCATCCCTGTCCTGTTCGTGTGCTTTAAAAAGTTCAACCATTCGTTGACAAATTGGATAGAGAATGGTGCTTAATCTTTTTTTTCTTTAAGGGAAGAAGAGCTTGTGTGAAGGCTTTTTATTTTGGGTTTTCAATATGGGTTAACTTCTGATGCAGCTTAGTCAGGACTTTCTGGATTCTTCTCATCTCTGATTGTCTCTTCTTTGAATTTTGCAGGAGGCTATCATAGGTGGACTGCTGTCTGAAACCACATACTCTGTGACTGTAGCAGCATACACCACAAAAGGTGATGGAGCTCGTAGTAAAGCTAAAGTAATTACCACCACTGGAGCAGGTGAGTCTTATTTCAATCTGATGGTAAAACATCCTGTAATACAAATAGTTGGGAGACTTCTTTTAATAATAAACACTTTAGTCCGAAGTTGTCTTTTCCATTCAAATCTGTATTGATTTCAATGCCCAGTGTTTAGTATCAAAAACATTAAGGTGTATTTTGAAGAGTAACACAACAATTTATTGTTTCTTTTTCTCTGTCAATTTGTTTCCAGTGCCAGGAAGGCCCACTATGATGATCAGTACCACCTTGGGTAACACAGCACTAATCCAATGGCAACCACCCAAGGAAATGGTGGGTGAGCTGATGGGTTATCAGCTCCAGTATAAGCGTATTGATGATGATTCATACGCTTCACTTGAACTCAGAAAGACAGACAGCCATTACACTGTTACAGGGCTGCACAAAGGAGCTACATATGTTTTCCGCCTCAGTGTGCGTAACCGTGCAGGCATTGGTGAAGCTTTTGTAAAGGAAATCAGCACTCCGGAAGATGTGCCCACAGGTTTCCCGTTCAACCTGCAAGTAACAGGATTGACCCAGTCGAGCACCCAGGTGACCTGGGACCCTCCATTGCTGGCAGAAAGAAATGGAAAGATCATCTCCTATGTTGTTGTGTACAGAGACATTAACAGCCAGCAAAACAGTACCAACCACACAGATGATACAAAAATGACCATCGAGGGACTAAATCCTGACACAACCTATGACATTCGGGTACAGGCATTCAACAGCAAAGGCGGGGGGCCCCTTAGTCCCAGCATCCAAAGCAGAACCATGTCAAATGGTAGGATAACTTGTGTGGCACATGGCAAGTTTTGTGTGTGTGTGAATGTGTGCTTGCGTGCACATGCATGGCCAATTTTTACGTATCAATATAGCAGGTTGTTCATGATTTGAACACCCCCATGGCTTGTCAAGTTTGGTATTAAATTTAACTGCAGACAATGTTTACAAAGTTTACTCACTGGGGAGAGGGGGTAGATGCTATGGTGCTGTGTGAAATGTATTAATACGCAAATTACGTTTTGTTTATAACTACCCCCTCTCCCCACTGAAGAGAGGGGGTAGTTACTGTGGTGCTGTGTGAAATTAATTGATATACAAATTACAATTCTTTAAAAAAATGTCTGAAATCAAATGTTTAACCTCAGAATTTCCAACCCTAGATTTTCCAACCCTAAACTTTGGTGTCAAAGCCGTCATGAAAACATCTGTTCTTCTCACGTGGGATTTTCCACCAAACTATAAACCACAAATGCCTTTTAAGGTAGGAATTGGCCACAGCTATACTTGCCAAAGTTCTGTTTCATTTACGATGAGGGAAAGAAAAATATAAACTGTTCTTTTTCTCTTTCATTCTCTCTCAGAAATGGGAATAATGAGCCCTGACTTTATGTCACACTAATCACACAAAACTAAACCTGTTTTTTTCACTTTTAGAAACTGTTCTGAAAAAAAATGGCACATACTGTACATATATCCATCCATCCATCCATCTTCAACTGCTTATCCTTGGTCGGGTCGCGGGGGCAGCAGCCGGAGCAGGGAGGCGCAAACTTCCCTCTCCCCAGCCACATAGACCAGGTCTTCTGGGGGCTCTCCAAGGCATTCCCAGGCCAGCCTAGAGACATAGTCTCTCCAGCATGTCCTGGGTCTTCCTCATGGCCTCCTCCCAGATGGACATGCCCGGAATACCTCCCCCGGGAGGCGTCCAGGAGGCATCCTGACCAGATGCCCGAGCCAGCTCATCTGACTCCTCTCTATGCAAAGGAGCAGTGACTCTACTCCGAGTTCCTCCCTGATGACTGAACTTCTCACCTTATCTCTAAGGGAGAGTCCGGCCACCCTTCGGGGAAAAATCATTTCGCCCACTTGTATCCGTGATTTCGTTCTTTGGGTTACTACCCACAGCTCATGACCATAGGTGAGGGTAGGAACGTGCACCGATCCACCTGTCGATCTCCCACTCCATCCTTCCCTTACTCGTGAACAAGACCCCGAGATACTTGAACTCCTCCACTTGGAGCAGGACCTCTGCCCTGACCCGGAGTGGGCACTCCACCCGTTTCCGGTTGAGCACCATGTTCTCGGATTTGGAGATGCTGATCGTCATCCCGGCCGCTTCACATTCGGCTGCGAACCGCTCCAGCAGGAGCTCAAGATCATGGCCTGATGGAGCCAACAGGACCACATAATCCACAAAAAGCAGAGACTTGATCCTGTCACCACCAAACCAGATCCTTTGATGCCTTGGCTGCACCTAGAAATTCTGTACATAAAAATTATTATCAGAATCGATGACAAAGGGCAGCCCTGGCGGAGTCCAACTCTCACCGGAAACGAGTCCGACTTACAACCGGCAATGCGGACCAAGCTCTGACTCCGGGCATACAGGGACTGAACAGCCCGTATAACGGGGGTCGGTACCCTATACTCCCAGAGCAATGCCTACAGGACTGCCCGTGGGACACGGTCGAATACCTTCTCCTTGGGCTAACTCCCATGCCCTCTCGAGAAACCTACTGAGGGTATAGAGCTGGTCCACTGTTCCACGACCAGGATGAAAACCACACTGTTCCTCCTGAATCCGAGATTCAACGACCCAGCGGACCCTCCTCACTAGCATCGCTGAATAGACCGCTGAATAGCCACAGAGGCTGACGAGTGTGATCCCCCTATGGTTGGAGCGCATCCTCCGATCCCCCTTTTTAAAAAGGGGAATCACCATCCCGGTCTGCCAGTCCAGCGGCACTGTCCCCGACGTCCATGCGATGCTGCAGAGGCGTGTCAGCCAGGACAGCCCTACAGCATCCAGAGCCTTGAGGAACCCAGGATGGACCTCATCCACCCCCAGGGCCCCGCTACTGAAGAGCTTTGTGACTACTTCAGCAACTTCAACCCCGGAGATAGCCCCCCCCCCAGGGTCTCCCGGCTCTGCTTCCTCATTGGACGGCGTTTCGACGGGATTGAGGAGGCGTGAGAAGTATTCATACCATTGATCTACAACATCCCTTGTTGAGGTCAGCACCGCCCTGCCTGTACACAGTATTGATGGAGCACTGCTTCCCCCCCAAGACACAGGATGGTGCTCTTTAGCAGCCCCTCTAAGGACCCCAAGAAGGGTGGGTATACCGAGCTGCTGTTGGGTGCATAGCCACAGACAACAGTCAGAACCCGTCCCCCTACCCGAAGGCGGAGGGAGGCTACCCTCTCGTCCACTGGGTTGAGCCCCAACATCCAGGCGCTGAGTCAGGGGGCAATCAATATGCCCACGCCTGCTCGGTGTCTCTCATCGGGGGCAACTCCAGAGTAGCAAAGAGTCCAGCCCCTCTTGAGAGGCCTGGTTCCAGACCCCACGCTGTGCATCGAGGTGACTCCAACTATATCTAGTCGGAATCTCTCAGCCTCACGCACCAGCTCGGGCTCTTTCCCTGCCAAAGAGCTGACTTTCCATGTTCCTAGAGCCAGTTTCTGCAGCCAAGGGTCGGGCCGCCAAGGTCCCCCCCCTCCGGCCACCGCCCAACTCACACTGCACCCGACTCCCTTGGCCCTTCCTGTGGGTGGTGAGCCCAGGGGAAGGGGGTCCCATGTCGTCCTTTCAGGCTGTGCCCGGCCGAGCCCCATGGGTGCAGGCCCGGCCACCAGGCGCTCACCATCAAGCCCCACCTCCGGGCCTGGCTCCTGGGGGGGGCCCCGTGACCTGCGTCCGGGCCGGGGAAAACCAGGTTCCAAATTGTTCTTCGTCATGGGAGTCTTTTGAGCCACACTTTGTCTGGCCCCGCCCCTGGGACCTGTTTGCCTTGGGTGACCCCTCTGGGGGCACGGAGCCCCCGACAACATAGCTCCCAGGATCATTGGGACACGCAAACCCCTCCACCACGATAAGGTTGTAGTTCAAGGAGGGGACATATATCTGAAACACAATTGAATATTTATCTGAAACACAATTGAACATTCATTAAATCACTATTAGCTATTATCTGCATTAGTTGTCCTGAGTTTCTGCCTTTGCACTTTGCGCTGCGTGTGTGTGTGTATTTGATAGTGATTTTATTTTTTTGAAGTGATTTAAGCTGTAACGGTGCATTGACTTTTGTGTTGTGCACAGATCTTGTATAACCAACAAAGTGTTGAAGTTGAGGGAAGCTATAAGAGGAAATTGATCACACAGCTGCAGCCAGACACAGACTATTCCTTTGTGCTGACAAGCAGGGGGAATATTGCAGGAGGTTTGCAGCAGCAGGTGTCTATTCGAACTGCCCCTGACCTGATCACTACAAAGCCACTTTATAATGCACATCAAGCTCAGAGTGGCAAAATGACCATTAACCTTCCCAAAGTCCAGACGACCACACATGTCAGGTGAGTACTTGTACAGAGAGGATGAATTAACTTTTATTTTATTTTTTCAAAATAATAATGTGAAAAAAAACACACACACATATATATATATATATATATATATAATAAGTTTCACTTAAGTTTGGAAGAAATTTATTTTTTCACTGTGAAATTGCTCTTTTTTTGTTTGCTTTTTATGAGAACAAGCTGCAGCCATTGTTACACATCCATCAACAGGATATATTTTGTGTTGTTATAATACATGCCCTGTTCATATCACATTCATTCATTATCTATGCCACTTATCCTGCACTCAGTGTCGCAGGGGAGCTGGAGCCTATCCCAGCAATCACTGGACGAATAGCAAGGTACACCCTGGACAGGACACCAGTCAATCTCAGGGTCACATATAGAAATACAACCATTCACTCCCTCATTCACACATCTGGACAATTTAGAGTGCCAAAGTACCTACTGTATGTGTTTGGACTTTGGGAGGACACCAGAGAACCCGGAGAGTCTAAGGGAGAGCATGCAAACGTCACTCAAAAAGGCCTCCTAATGGAATTTAACCAGAAACCTTCTTGCTCAGAGGCAAGAGTACTAACCACTGCACCATCTATGATTTGCAGGGTCAAACAATAGATAGTGCAAAAACAGTTTGATACAATACTCAGGCTTCCCACGTGTCCTATAAAAGCTGGAAAGTGATTTTGCATACATGGAAACATAAAGAAAATGAGAAAAAAAAGTCTGTCCTGAGAAAGCTTAAGCTGTCCTGAAAAATAATTTCTTCACACTTTGATTTTCTCTCTCTTGTGAGTGAACACAAATGGGTAAAAATTTGTGTGCATGCATGTCTGTTTCAATACATTTCATTCATTCATCTGTGCGTAACACTGAGACACAGCGCTTCTCTGCTTCTTGTTGGGGCAGCCCCCTGCGTGACGCTATCAGCCTATCAAATTTGCATTTCACTTCAGAGCAGCCTAGCTACCCAATGTTGACATTTGACTTTTTCACTAGATTTAACGATGAAATTACTTTTTTACAGAAACGGGTCTACAGGCAAAACTAGTGACTTGGTGAGCAGCATGGTTAGACAGGGGTCTCTGTTCATTTTTTTCAGACTACATTATGACATCAATTAAACGCACGCAAACACACACACAGTCATTGAACCCAAAAATAATTTGGAGTTCTCCATTGGCTAAAGACCTCTCTTGCTGGTAAAGTGTTTGATATTGTATTCCTGGAAAATGTTTGTTGTGCGTGTAGTGTATCATTGACTGGAGAATCCAGTGTCAGTCTTTTGATGTTCAACCAGGGTTGGACCTATGTGTGTTACGCTTAAAGCACAACTGTGTAAATCTGTAGAAAAACTTGTGATTGTGTAATCAATGTTTTGTTTTTGTGTTTGTTTTTTTATTGGCAGGTGGTACTACATTGTGGTTATGCCAGTGTCCAAGTCAGCAAGACTGTGGAAAAATCCAGATGAAATGGACCTGGATGAGGTTAGTGTCATCCATTGACAGCTTGGCAAAAGTTCCAGTTCAGAGATACAAACAGTAAAATATCCTGTTCCAATTTGTTAGGTCGTGACGGCCTGTAGCTTAATATCGCCGCCCTCCTCGGCTCATCTAGTAGGGGTGGGAGGACAGAGGATTTTATACAGTGGCTCACTCAGACAGTTGGGAGTTTGATAATTAGATGCCAGGTCAGAGCAGAACCCATCTGCTGTATCCGCAAGTTTGATTGAACAGAGAAAATGATAATTCTGGCATTGATAATATAATTAAAGAAATGTACATTTTTACGCTACCTTTTTGGCATTATTGATATAGATTGCTGTACACAGGTGATGTATACAGCAATCTTATTGACTGACAGTATTTGGACATTCATAAGTTATTTAAATTAAATAAAAATTTACGACAACTTTGTCATTTTTTTGAAAAAAATGTTCAGTTTTCACACAGGGGAATTTCACTCAAATGACACTACGTAATATTAAGATCACCATTTTAAGTAAACAACATGGTTCGGTTGTTCATGAAACTCCCTATAAAAACAACAGGAGAGCCTAATAGAAGGAAAGCAATGGGAGTCACTGAATCATTGAACACTGAGCAGGCCATTGTCATCCCCCTTTTAAATAATTATGAAATAAAGCTAACTCTGGATCAGCAGAGGAGACAACACAGACAGAAAACAAACTTCTGCTTAAAATGCATTGTTGCATTGCTCTATGCGCTGTTTATTATCAACTATATACCTAAAAAGGGTTCTTTGTGCTTTCCACAGCTGTTGAAATCAAACGAAGGTCCTGTCCTAAGGCGGCGACGTCACCTTGATTCATCAAAACCTTACATCGCTGCCAAGCTGGCTTCACTGCCAACAACATTCATGCTAGGTGATGAGAAGAGGTACAACGGCATCTACAACAAACCTCTCAACAGTCACCAAGAATATCTCTGCTTTGTCCTGGCTGTCCTCAGACATGAAGGAGCATACAGCACAGCCAATTATGTAAGAAATATACAGACAAGCATTAAGTTTATTGATCAAGAATTTGCTCAGACCTGCTATGTAAATCCACGAACATATATTTTTTTTAAATTCTATTTCATTTTATACTATCCACAGCTCTCACCATATTTCCATTAACACATTTCCAAAATAATAGTGGTAAGACAAATTACTGTTGTTTTAATTCCACATGTCCATTTTGCTGGTTGTAAAATACTTACAATACACCTTGTTCTAGCAAGTCCTCTTTCAGCTGACAGTGTCATTAAGCTTTACATTGATTGTACAAGGTTTTGGCTTTTTAGGTCCATTTCACACATCAGACTACACTAACATAGAACTCCAATCTCCATTGGATGTTCTAGATTAAACTTAACTCGGGAAGCATGAGATTGCTCAAGGTTTGCCCACAACCCAGGACAAACATATTCATGGTTTGGGCCAAAGGCAGCTTTATGAGGAGAGGGTTTGGGTTCTGCATATGCCAAATTGTGTTCATGGTTTTTCACCTATGTCTTTTTTTTTTTACCTTTGTCCTCTGCTTCTTTGCATTGGTCTTTTTTCCATCTATCAGTACTGTGAAAAGAACAGAGGAAATTGATTGGCTCAGCTGGACTAAAGACAGACATAAAGGCTCAGTTGCAGGGCAGTCCTCCACAGTACTCATACAGCAGTAGGATTCAGTATTTGTCTTTTTCTTTTTAGTACCCCACCCCAAATCTCTGTAGCATCTCTCCCAAAAAAAATGAAAAATCCAAAACTAGTAGCTTGAAAATGGATTGTGATGTAAACTGTCCTAATCTTAATGCACTTCAGTTATTACATAATCCTTAGTCCGGAACAGTCCAGGAGACTGAGCAGTTAACTAAACCTGCGTCAAACAGCAGGACAGTAAATCATCCCCTGGACCTGTGTCTTCACTACACTTCCAAACCACCAAACCAGCACCTCCAGCATAACTAAAACAGGATAGCCATGTATTAAGCCGACAAGACGTCAGCGGTATCTGAATGGAAGAAGAAAAGGAAGCGGAGAGTATGTCTTCATGGATCCCCAGAACCCTTCTTCTTTTCCTTTCGGCTTTTCCCTTTCAGGGGTTGCCACAGCGAATCAATCTTCTCCATCTAACCCTATTCTCGGTATCCTCCTCTCTCATACCAACTACCTTGGACATGTTGGTGCAGGCAATAGAGGTGATGAAGAAGTGATGGGCACGTTTGGTATCCAGGATGGGAACGTAGAGGGACAAATGGTGGTAGACTTTGCAAAAAGGATGGAAATGGCTGTTGTGAATACTTTTTTCCAGAAAAGGCAGGAACATAGGGTAACCTATAAGAGCGGAGGTAGGAGCACGCAGGTACATTACATCTTGTATAGACGAGGTCATCTGAAATAGATCAGTGACTGCAAAGTAGTGGTAGGTGAGAGTGCAGCCAGACAGCATAGGATGGTAGTTTGTAGGATGACTCTGGTGACAAGGAAGATCAAGAGGACAAAGGTAGAGCAGAGAAAAAAGTGGTGGAAGCTGAAAGTGCTATATGGTTTTCAGGGAGAAAGGCTCTTGGTGGTCAGGGAGAGCTTCCAGATGACTGGACAGCAACAGCTAATGTGATCAGGGAGACAGGTAGGAGAGTACTCGGTGTGTCGTCAGATAAGGAGACCTGGTGGTGGAATGAGAAAGTGCAAGAATGTATCCAGAGAAAGCAGTTAGCAAAGAAGAATTGGGACACTGGGAAGACTGAAGAGAACAATCAGGAGTACAAGAAGATGCAGCGTGAGGTATAGATAGACGTAGCAAAGGCAAAACAAAGGGCATACGATGACTTGTATGCTCGGTTGGACTGTAAGGAGGGAGAGAATGATTTATACAGGTTGGCAAAACAGAGAGATAGAGATGGAAAGGATGTACAGCAGGTCCGGGTGATTAAGGATAGAGAGGGAAATGTATTGACAGATGCTAGAAGAGTGATGGGAAGATGGAAAGAGTACTTTGAAGAGTTGATGAATGAAGAAAATGAAAGAGAGGGAAGAGAAGAAGAGGTGACTATTGTAGACCACAGAGTAGCAGAGATTAGTAAAAGTGAAGTGAGGAGGGCATTGAAGAGGATGAAGAATGGAAAGGCAGTTGGCCCAGATGATATACCTGTGGAGGTGTGGAAATGTCTAGGAGAGACAGCGGTATAGTTTCTGGCTAGATTATTCAACAGGATCTTAGAGAAAGAAAAGATGCCTGAAGAGTGGAAAAGAAGTGTGATGGTGCCCATTTTTAAGAATAAGGGGGATGTGCAGAATTGCAGTAATTATAGAGGGACAAAGTTGATGAGCCATACAATGAAGTTATGGGAGAGAGTAGTGGAAACTAGATTGAGAGCAGAAGTCAGTATTTGTGAGCAGCAGTATGGCTTCATGCCTAGAAAGAGTACCACAGATGCAGTATTCGCTTTGAGAATGCTGATAGAGAAGTACAGAGTAGGTCAGAGGGAGCTGCATTGTGCTTTTGTAGACCTAAAAACAGCATACGACAGGGTGCCGAGAGAGGAACTATGGTATTGTGTGAGGAAGTCTGGAGTAGCAAAGAAGTATGTTAGACTGGTCCAGGACATGTATGCTGGTTGTGAGACAGTGGTGAAGTGTGCTGTAGGTGAAACAGAGAAGTTCAAGGTGGAGGTGGGACTTCATCAGGGAT
>CAAKHD010007914.1:12913-33644 GCA_901007705.1 Fistularia tabacaria
GACGTGTGCTCTTCCGATCTTAATCTCATCTACTCGACTGTTGTTTCCTCCTGGAGAAGGCAGAAGGTGCACCTTACTCACCGCCCTGCGTACCACGCATCTTACGCAGATGCTGCTGCCGTGGCAGCCTCGTCCATCACAGGTCCACATCTAGAGACCACGACGTCCATGGACGGACCGCATGTGTACCCTACCTTTGCGGCTGAACGACCGGCGACCCTGCTCGTCGTTTTGTTTTTTCTTCTATGACTATTCAAGCTATTGTCGTATCACTCCAGGGAGAAGCGTGCAACTGGTAGCGCTAATGCTAGGTATTAGCATGAGATGTTTTGTGTCGAGGCAGAAGGTCGCCCTTGTGATGGGTTCCTGGAGACCAGAGGTGTCAAACTCTGGTTCCGGCCCTTGTGTGGACGGAGGGTTAGCTAAGGTGTTCGTAATGCCTTGACGGCAAAAAGGTGCCGGCAAAAAGGTGACGGAGACGACGCTGATCAAACTGCCTCTGCTCAATTCATTTAAGCATTATGAAATGTCCTTTTTATATTTAATAGCCTCTTATGTCGTTGTTTGTGTTTGTCGATTGTTATGTGTTCCCACTTTTATGTGGGAATGATGAAGGTCGCCTCCTATAGGTATGTTCGTCTCGTTGTATCTCAAGTACGTGTCCTTGCTGCCAGTTGTTCTCTGTTATCCACCAAAGACTTCGCAAGTGTTCTCAACATGGAAACAGTTTTGATCGCGTTGGGTTTGTATGTTTTCTCTCTTTTTTTGTCTTGTTTTTCTATTTTCTATTTCTTTTTGAAGACAACAAACATAAGAAAAGGAAAACAATACATGTATGTTTGGTGGACATTTCGTTGCTTGGGTTTGCCTCCAGGCTGACAATAAAGCATTTTGTTTGAGTTTATCTGTTGCCTCTGCATTTTTCGGTCTGATCCGCCAACTCCTAGTGGGGTCTGCTCGTCCATTCCGTCACAGAGACATATGCTCATTCACACCTCATTCACCTCGTCTCACAATCTCTGTATCCCACGCGGGTTTAGACACTCGCTTTTTCACTTGTTTCCTCGAGTTTTGGGTTTCGGCCCCATTCCTAGTTCTCCACGGGTCTCTTGTTTCTCCCTCTCCTCCCTGACCGTCTGAGTATGCAGGCGCCTCTTGCCTGGTCTCCTGTCCCTGGCTGAATCCCTCCCTTGAGTCTTTGGGACAGTGCCTTTCCGCCTGACTATCCGTTCCTGACTGGGGCCAGTGCCCTTCCGCCTGGCCTTCTGCCTCTGACTGGGCCCTCCAGTTTTTGTTTTTGATTGCCGGTGCTTCCCCGCCGGGCCTCCCGGTTCTATCTGCGTCCCCTCCCCTCGAGTCTTTGGGCCAGTGCCTTTCCACCTGCCACCCCGGTCCTGAGCGGGCCAGTGCCCTTCTAGCTCCGACGCCAACCCCTCGAGTTTTTGTTTTCAGTTTGCCGGGGCTCTTGGCCTGGGCTCCCGTTTATTTCCGGGACCACACCGCATCCACGAGCCGATGCCTGCTGCCGGTACCTCGAAGGATCGCTGAAAGCCAATGCAGAATTGCTACTGCCTCTGTAACGTTTTCTCAACCCTATTTCTGTTCCTGAGTCTCGTGTTTGCGTGTGTGTCCGATAGCGAAAACCGCAATTACTCATTCACACGTCATACGCGCGAGGGGGGTTGATTTTGTGAGAGGGAGTGAGACCTGCCGATATAACTGGTATGATATTAACAGCTGTCGTTCTGGGACGCCGTCTTGTGAGATACTTTTATTAGACTTCAGACAAATAAACTTGCCAAGACCTTGTTTTTCTACTGCGTGAAGACATTTCCCATGTGCCTTTGTGCTATACCGTCACATTCGTCCGCGCAACAAAGAAAACGGAAGTCGCCGACAGGCTAGTTGTGCTCCGCATGGAAATTCCCCGCCGACTCCAAACCCAACGCAATCCATATCTCTCCCTTAGAGAAGGATCTGGGAAGCTTGACCTCCTGGAAGGGGCTCAGAAGAGAGCTGCTGCTCCTCCAGCATAGAGATGTTGGATGAGCTGGCCCAAGCATCTGGTTAAGACGCCTCCTAGATGACAACTGAGCCATCAGTTAGCTACCTGGGGTTACATGTATGATCATGGATCCCCAACTCTCACTCGAGCAGCTGGGATGAGAATCCGGCCTCTCAAAGGTGTGCTGGACAAATGTGGCCTGCCTCCCTTCTTTAGCTCAGGGATGAGACCCTTCACAGAAGTGGAGGAGTTCAAGAATTTGGAGTTGCGTTCAGGAGCGAAGGAAAAATGGATGGATGGATGGATGGATGGATGGATGGATGGAGGGATGGATGGATGGATGGATGGATGGATGGATGAAAGGAGTTTGTTGAAAACAGATAGGACGTGATCAAGAAGAATAGCTCATTAATCCATCCATCAGAAGGTTGATGGATGGCTGGAAGGACTGATGGATGGATGGATGACTGGATTGGTGGATAGATGGATGGGTGGATGAGTGGATGGTATCTTCAAAAATACATGTACCATTGCACATGTAGCCTAGAAGGTTCTCCAGGTCAGGACTCTATTCATAGTCCTCTTCCTCTATCTAACTCTTTTCCATGTATCTTCTCCTCTCCCTCTAACTAATTCCATGTCCTCCTTCCCTCCATCCAGACATCTTCCCTCCGCTCTTCCTCCAGGCATCTCAGCTTGACCTCGTCTCCAGAACACCTCACACGCGCTGTCCCTCTAATGGACTCGTTCCTCGAGGCCTTTTTCGATTTTAAATTCGACTGAAGAAAAGCTACGTAATCGTGTTTGACTTCGGCCACTAGGGGGCGCCCCAGACACACACAAGTGTGATATTTAACGTATAGTTGACCGTGTTAATGGCTGTGCCAATAAAAAGTACATTCCCGCCAAATCGTAATATCATGATTTGGAAAAAATAAGTAAAATAGCGCTTCAACAACGATATTAGCGTCTCCCTCGGCTGCCATAGGGCCTCGGCACTTGGGCCCAGCGACGCTCCGCCGAGCAAACATAAACAATAACGGCAAAGACAAAGAGATGTGGCGGGGAGCAGCTGAGGACTGGCACCCCGAGGAGCTTAGCATGGCCGCTGATCCTCTCAAGCAGAACCGAGACAATGGCGCGATTAGACCTAAACTTGTGTCGAGCGTTCCAGTTTAGCACGCCGCCCACCGTCGCCCCGAGAGATGTCCGCCCCCCCCCTCGCCCCCCGATGGGACCATCGTCTCGGCGGCGACGTCGACGCGCCGATTAGTCACAGGGGGGCTGAGAACGAGGCGCGGACGACTTCAGCCGTATTGATGTTAGCTGTCGGCGAAACGGTGATGGATCCGGCTTTGGGAAGACTGACGCGCACCTGGAGCTGAGATCCGGGAGGGGGGGGACGGGGTGGCGGGGAGCCCGACGTCCGCACATTTTCCTTTAGCGGCGGAGGATTAACGTCAACCGCCGCTTTGCTAGGAGATGTATTTTTAGCACGCACGCACGCAGAGAGCGACGGCCCGCTGGGATACCATCGCCTTGTACGTCAAGCTAGGAGACGGCGGCGGCTGTTAATGTCCGGTCGCACCACAAGAGTCCAACCATGCTAGCTGTTTCAGTCCTACCATCCGGTGTTTTGTTTCCCACCTCCACTTAGCATGTCCGCTAGGCGCATGCTGGTGCGGGGATTCAGATAAATATTGACCTTTTTATGGTGACGCTCTGAGCCGTGATAATCGGGCTAATTAGTCGCGGCAGATGATGCGCTGTCACATGTGAGGAAGCACACGGGAGGGGTTTCTTTTTCTTTTTCTTTCTTTTTTTACGCAGATGATCCAATTAACGGGAAAGGTTAGCGACCGGCGAGACGGGATAATAGGGTCATGACGGTGTGAAAGACTAGCTAGCTAAAGAAATATGTGAAAGCGGCGAGGCTCGGCGGAACGTCCGTCAGAATCCACCTTCATCCTGATTTTCACATCATTGAAAAGCCATTATTCTTTAATTTGATCTCTTCTTTAAGGTATCAACACTAAATTCCAGAAACACTGGAAGTCAACCAGCTTATGGACGTTCTCCCATTGTCTGCATGGGGTTCCTCAGGGTTCTCCAGGTTCCTCCCTCAGTCCAAAAACATGCAGGAGGTCCATTGGAGACCTTGAATTGTCCGAACGTGTGAATGAGACGGTGAATGGCAGTTGAACTTGTGAACATAGGAGAGCGTATTAAGTTACAGGCTGAATTCATTTGATCTAAAAAGGTAACAAAGCACAATTTATTTAATTTAGTTTAAGTAGATTTTATTTAATCGTACTTTATGTAATTTGTTTGTATTTTATCTTTATTAATTTTATTTAATTATATTTTATGTAATTTAATTTGATTTAATTTTATTTTATCTTACTTCATTTTATTGTTTGAATACATTAATGGGTTTGTAAATGCGGGGCTGAGGATTGAGCGGGAAATAAATTGCCATTATTATTTCATGTTTTTTTTTCACCCTTCGACAACTTTGGTGGCGACTTTTACTTGTAAATCTAAATCTTTATTTGTCGTCTGAATGAGAGTGGATGAATAATAATGAATGAATGAATGAATGGATACATCAATGAATGATTAATGCATCTATTATGGGATTTTGACATTTAATTTTTTTCACCCCTAATCCGAAATGCAAGGAAGCCCATGCTATCACCATATTTCTCCTGATACCTCCCAACACTTTTACATATCACATACATTTGTAATGTTTTCAGGAACGTCCCCACGTGGGTGTTATTTTCCGAGGCGAAGAGAAGAACCCGTACGTGGATGGAGAGACAGCAGCGGGGTGACACGACAGGGTTCTCCGAGCAAATCACGTCCGACATGTGACACTAAGACGCCCAAAGCTTCACATTTACATTATTCATTGAATATTAGCGTCAGGGAGGCGTCAGGGCGCTTTTCAATAAACACTGTCAGCCGAGCAAACATGGCCGCCATCGACGGCGGCCTCCGGAAGTTTTATTTATTTTTTCTTTCTTTCCCCTCCTTCAACGTTGTGGGAACGCGTCTTTCGGGGTCGACAGGAGGTCAGCGGCGCCGCCGTCATGAATGGGATGTGATGAGGAGTGCGGCGGCGGCGGCGGCGGGGGCCTGCAGCCCGCCGGGCCAGCGGCGGCTTCATCTCTGATGCACAATGGACGGAGGCAAAGGCCACGCTGATTGCATCTGGGGTGTGTGTGAGTGTGCGTGTGTGAGTGTGTGTGTGTGTGTGTGTGTGTGTAAATTTGTTACTTCATGAGGGTATATGTGGGGGGGGTGGTTGATGTCGCATTTTATCTGCTGATGACACAAATACAAGTTCACTTCAATCCATCCATCCATCCATCCATTCATCAATACATTCAGTGACTGAAATCCAATGCAACATAAGATAAGATAAGATAAGATAAGATAAGATAAGATAAGATAAGATAAGATAAGATAAGATAAGATAAGATAAGATAAGATAAGATAATACCTAATCATCCCAATAGGGGAAATTCGTTTGTCGCAGCAGCGCAACGACAACATATAAATAAGCACTAAACAATTAAAAAAAAACAAAAAACATCCATCCATCCGTCCATCTGTCCATCATCCATCCGTCCATCCATCCATCCATCCATCCAGTGGCTGAAATCCAGTGCAACTATCATAGATTGGATCCATCCATCCATTCATCCATCCGTCCATCCGTGATTCCATCCATCGAGTGTCAAAATCCAATGCAACTATCACAAAGTGGATTCATCCGGCCGTCACTCCATCCTTCTATCCATCCATCCTTCTGTCTTTCTGTCCATCCATCCATCCAACCATCCATCTGTCTGTCCATCCATCCGTCCGTCCATCCATCCTTCTATCCATCCATCCATCCTTCTATCCATCCATCCTTCTGTCTTTCTGTCCATCCATCCTTTCGCCCGTCTGTTTGTTAATCCATCCATCCATACATCCAGTGTCAAAATTGAATGCAACTATCACATAGTGGATTCATCCATCCATCCATCCATCCATCCATCCATCCATCCATCCATCCATCCATCCATCCATCCATCCATCCATCCATCCATCTATCTACATACAGCCTAAGCAGAGACCATCCGTCCATCCAGGAGGCCTCCTGACCAGATTGAGCCTCATCTGTCTCCTCTGGATGCTGAGGAGCAGCAGCTCTGCTCTGACCCCCACCTGGAGGCCGGAGCTCCTCACCCAGGGAGAGCCTGTTCACCCTGTCCGTCAGTGCTGATACTTGAACTCCTCCACTTGGTGCAGGATCTCATCCCAGACCCGGAGAAGATCAAGCTGGAGATCGATAACATCATGTTTCCACTTTGGAAGAGCAAATAGCCTTCATCCTATATGGCATGCTAGCTGGTTGATGCTATTTGTTTGTTTTTGTGGTTAACTGACACACATTTTCTTTCCGATTTGCAAGAAAACCACCTTCTGCCGTGAGTTTGGTTTCTTCTCCTAAGATGTGATGAACGTCTGCTCCCGTTTACCTGGCGAGCAATAAATCACTGCGTTTTTGTTTTCCTTAGTTTTCACGATTAACCGCTGAATCGCAGCTGACGGGGTTCCCGTTCTCCTCCGGGTATTAAATCTTCGGGACTTTCTTCACCAGCCGGGCGGCAGCTGTCAGGTGCTTCTGTCCTCAAATCTGCATAGCAGCAGGATTTAACTACCCCTGCTGAAAATCACACGCTCGCGCAGAAGACGCAGGAGGAAGTGGGATCCCTTAAATCCATAGTGGTAATTAGTGAATGAATGAATGAATGAATGAATGAATGGCTGAACAAAAGCTAAAGCTAAGCGTCCATGAGAAGATCCACAAGTAAAAGCTGACCCAAAAACAACGTTCTCCTGTTCCTCACATTTCCGAAATTAGGCGGCTTTTGCAATGATAACCAAGGTGACCCATTGAATGAGCACATTTCCAGGCGACGAGGAAGTTATCACAATTTGTCAAAATGACAAGGCAACGTTGTAACCACTGGGAGACGAGATAAACACAAAGATGTTCCCGCTAGCTACGTAAGCTACGGGGAAGGTACATCACTCGTAGTAGCTAATCGTAGTGGAGTTGTACAACCAGCCCAATAAACAAAAATACACCAATATTTTTTTTTAAATTTTATATATAAATGTGTGTGTGTGTGTGTGTGTGTATAAATATATATAAATATATATATAAATATATATAAAAAGTTTTATGACCCTCCTCACATTCTTAAACACTTCCTATATAATTCACACAAACGCACTGCAGATTAAAACAACGAGCGGCGTTAGCAGGTCCATGTGAAACGGCTGAGGCCAGACGCTAAACGGATGCTACGACATGCAGAGAATGATGCTACCGTTGCCGAGACAATCGGAACTCAGGGTGCAGAACACCGTGCTCTGGTTGGCTGCCACCTGAGAAAATGCTTATTTTGGCATAAAAATGATTGAAATAATGAAATGATAAAAAATATATATAAATATATATTTAAAATAAAAAAAAAAAATTCATAAAAAATAAAAATATGTAATAAAAAAATAAAATATGTAACAAATAAAAAATATATAATTCATAAAGAGTGTAATAAGTGAAAAATAAAAATATGTCATGGATAAAAAATAAAGATATGAATATTCCGCTATTATCTGGGATATAGAATCACTGCAAAAAGTGAACCTGGGAGCGCCGCTGCTCACTGATTGGACGATACATCCAGAGGCAGCTATTGCCCGAATGGCTGTAGCAGTGGTGGAATGGGATTTTAAAAATGTTAAAAATCTGGCTCTGCGCCTGCTATGCATTATTTGCGGTAAACGGTTGGCTAATGAAGCTATGAAACTCTCAAAACGGCTTCGCCACATTGAGTCAAAACACCCTGCGTTAAAAGACAAGCCCTCCTCAGTCTCAGTGTCTCCCATCAACCCCGGAAACGATCCCAGGGCCGCCGCTGACTCTACGACCCGGATGAATTGATATTATGATGCGAAATTATTGTAATATAAAGTGCAATGATTGTATTCAGATTAAAAACCGTGAACTGAGAAAAGTTTCTACGATTTGAACCCCTCCGCGGAAACATTTTCATGCATAAAATCGGTCCCTGGTACAAAAAAGGCTGGGGATTCTTATCCTGCACCCCTGGTTGTGGGGACGGTGGAACCCGTTGAGCAAGGCAGGGTCACCCTGTGCTGATCCGGAGCCGATCACAGGGCCGCAAACACAGACAACCACTCACTCATTCACACGTCCATTCAGGGTCCCCAGTGAACCTCCCGCATGTGTTTGGACTGTGCGAGGAACCCGGAGAACCCAGAGGAACCCCTACGCAGACACGGGTGGAACGTGGGAATCCAACCGTGGACCTTCTGGCTGTGAGGCGGAGGCGCTAACCGCTACGCTAAACAAATTGACAGGGATCTGCGTTTGCACCATCTGGCGTTTCGACGACACACATCGGCGTCGACACCTGGATGTGCCGCGGTTGTAACCGCCGCGTTCGGCAGGAACGTCGACAAAGAGCGATTCAGCGTCGCGTTGCCACCGTCGGCGGAGCCCCGAGCGAGACAACAAAAAAACGGCGAAAAACCGCAACGATTTTTAATGAGCTTGTTCTGCCCCCCCCCACCCTCTTCTGGGCGCTGAACATCTCCGACATCTGCTTGGATCAGACGGCGGCGATCCGTCTGTTGCTCCTCAGAATGAGCGCGGGGCGAAGTAGAAAGGCGAGCCGGGACGGCGGGAGCTGCCCCGGCAACACGCTCTTATTAGACTCAATAACATCTTCAGATGCACGAGTGATCCTCTCCCGCTCTTCCTCGCGTCCATGCGTCACTCCTCCTCCCCGCCATCCTGTTGCTCCCGATCTATCTCGCTTTCTTCTCTCGTCCTGAAGCGGCAGCGGCAGCAGCAGCCGCTCTCCGTCTTCTGCTGCTTTTCTGATCTCTTCCACTTCACTCCTCTTTTATTCATTTCACTCGTCTTCATCCGGCGCTGGAAACCCGCTCGCCCAGCTCTCCCATTCGCCGTGGAGATTTTTATTTATATGGCGCCAAACCCCCCCCCCCCAAAAAACACACGACACTTTCCACGTGGAGCGGGTCTGGACCGCGCTCTCCAAGATGATCTGCAGGAACCTCAGATCCATCCATGAGCGAGGAAACGCTGCGAAATCTCGTTCTCCGTCGGCGGCCTTCTGCCTCGACTGGCTGCCGTAGCAAGACAGCATCAACTCGTACTCAAAATCTCAAATGGTAAACGGTTATCACCACCAGAGCGCGTTACACTGGAAGTGGAATGCTAACAGCTAATGATAAAATGATAGCTTTAAAAGGATCTCCGGTTGCCAAGACGTTATTGTCCTATTTGTTCAATATTTGCACCAGAAACATAAAAACGATAATAAAATCCCTCAACATGTCCTAATTTGTATAAAATTCTTCGAAGGAAATCTTTTCATTCGTCGGCTGCCATTGCTGTTTACGTCACGCGCTGTCTTGCTAGTAACGGCGGAAGGTTGACCTGGGCTTGGTTCCGTTCGTTTTACCGGACGGTGCAAAAACAAAAAGCTAAACTTCCCATTTGGATCCAAGCTGGAAACAGAAGTCAGGATGAGCTTCAGGATGAGGACCATCAAAGATGCGACGAGGCAAAAGTCGGCTAAAGTCGCTGCTGTGCGTGCGGGTTCGCTCGTTTCCCGAGCTTTTAGGGTTGGAGTTCCCACTGCGTTGGCTTTAGCGTTTAAAACTAGCAGCACCCGTGAGATTTTTCAGCAGCTTAGCTCGGCTAAATGCGTCAAACGCCTCCTAAAGCGGCGAAAACACGGCCGCGGATCGGTAGAAAGTTGTGTCCGACAACAGGCATCCTGGACTTCCTGTCCCTGAGAACGCTGTGTAGCCTAGCATCACCTTTGTTTCCCTTGAACCGCAAACCCAAAGCGGCACGATGTCGCATGATTAGCATATCAACCCAGCCAAAGTAAGCACTAGCAGGTAGCACGAGCAACTCTATACGTCATCAACCCGGCATGCATTAAGCTAGTAAAACAATGGCGGCGCACCCGGGGTCGAATATGTTAAAAAGTGTGATTTTTAAAAGAAATAACAATTCTTTGTGCTTTTTTAAACAACACATTCTAGCATGAGACAAACAGTAAAGGGTATTTCTGCCTGTTAGCCCTCTCAGGCGGGTTCCCTTTAATATTAATACAATAAATAGCAATGTTGGACAGCGGCGCAATGGACCAGGCCACAATGGTGTAGCCCAGGGACCTGGGAGAAGATATGAGGTTACTATCGTGCACGGATGAAGGGACGTGAGTGCAGACAGGAGAGGAAAGAGCATCTGCTCTCCCTCTCTCGCCGACATAAATAGTGGACGGATTACGTTAATTTTTTTTGTTCTACTCACTATTAGGGAGCGGATCAATTCCACAAATTGAGCGGATGCACATAGGCTGCAAGACACACACACACACACACACACACACACACACACACATACACACACAGATTCTCTGTCCACTAAAATGCCACAGTGACAAAGGCAGCACAAACACAGCCATTGTCCCTCTCCCCTCCCAACATAAGTCTCTCTTGTGCGAGTCTCCTCCATTTTCCACTTCCCTTTCTTTCAGCATTAAGCCTTTTGGACTTGGCTTGACCCCTCCGCCGCTCTCCGCTGCTCTTTTTCTTTATTCCTTCATTCTTCGCTCATGACCGCCACTGAAACGCCCCGGTTTTCTGCTCATTTCAGGCCATATTAGTGCGAGCCTGATCATCTTTTATTCGGCAAATTGAAGTGGACCGAATTGTGTTTGATCTAATTTTTTGATTCATTACATTTCATTTTATCTTATTTTATCCAGTCCTTTTTTATTTTGTTTATTTCATTATCATTGATTTTGGTGTACTTTATTTTACTTCAAAGTCCTTGATTTTATTTGAGTTCATCTTCATTTTATTTTACTACATTTTAATTTATTGTATGGCATTTAATTTGAATGCATTTAATTTAATTTTTACTTATTTAATTTTGCTTGATTTTATTTTTATCTCATTCCCTTTTGCATTATTGTATATTTTATTATATTTTGATGTATTTTATTTTGTTTCATTTTATCACTTTTCATTTTATTTTATTACATGACATTTAGTTTTTATTATTTTATTTTGGTTTAGTATATTTTAATTTAATGTGTGGTATCTTATATTATTATATTTGATTTGATTATACCTATTTTATTTTTCTTGACTTTACTTTTATCTTATTTCCTTTTCATTACTGTACATTTTAATTTGTTTTATTACATTTCATTTTATTACATTTCCTTTTATTTTATTACATTTCATTTTATTACATTTCCTTTTATTTATTTTCATGACATTTTATTTTACGTTATTTTATTTTATTATATTATTATATTTTGCTGGATTTATTTCACTTTATATTTCTTTATGATGCTTTGTTTTATTTTATTTTGCTTGATCTTATTTTATTTAGCATTCATTTATTTCATTTTATTTTATTTTTAAGCTATCCGCGTCCGGATAATATTTCACATTCCATTAACCCTACCCATATTCCTCCTGCACCACTGAAAATTGAATATTTTACCAGCTGCAAGTAGCGAAATGTGCCGCCGAAAATGGTCAGCAGGCAGCAGAAAGAAAATTCGGGGTAAGCGAGAAACTTGTGAGGGACCTTTAGTCTGGAGAGCAGGAGAGCACACACTCTGACCGGTTGGAGGCGCATCTGTGGTACCACGACCTCACTACCTCACTCGCTCACACATGTCGTGCCCTGACTCCGTTTTCTATTCTTATCCCTGGTTGGTGTCACTCCATGGCATCCTGTTTATCTTTGACATTGTCGTTGTCACTCTGTTTCTATTCTTGCCCCTTGCTGTTGTCGTTTTTGGTTGTCTATTCTCATCCTTGCTATTTTTTCATTTTTTTTTATTTATTTCAGTGTATTGTCTATTTTGTCCCTGTTGTTGTTGTGAATCTTGCTGCCTATTATTTATTTATTTATTTATTCATTTATTCATTTCAGATATCTTTTGATTGTCTCTCTTATTTTCATTTACACTCATATTTATTGATATTGTTATTGTTGCGCTGCTGTGACAAAAGAGTTTCCCCTATGGGGATCAATAAAGTATTATCTTATCTTATCTTATTGACTCTAAAAATCAAAAAAAGCTCACATGGATTCATATTTAAAGCAATGCCGTATTAATATCACTGCAAATGACAGAACCACAAAATACCCGTACGTCTGTCATTATTATTTATTCACTTATTTACAGGAGTTTTGCTGCTGTGAAAAAATTTTTTCCCCGATGGGGATCAGTAAAGTATTATCTTATCTTATCTTATCTTATCTTATCTTATCTTATCTTATCTTATCTTATCTTATCTTATCTTATCTTATCTTATCTTATCTCATCTCATCTCATCTCATCTCATCTCATCTCACCTCATGTTATCTCATCTTATCTTATGTTATCTTATCTTATCTCATCTCATCTCAAGTTATCTTATCTTATCTTATCTTATCTTATCTTATCTTATCTTATCTTATCTTATCTTATCTTATCTTATCTTATCTCATCTCATCTCATCTCATCTCATCTCACCTCATGTTATCTCATCTTATCTTATGTTATCTTATCTTATCTCATCTCATCTCAAGTTATCTTATCTTATCTTATCTTATCTTATCTTATCTTATCTTATCTTATCTTATCTTATCTTATCTTATCTTATCTTATCTTATCTTATCTCATCTCATCTCATCTCATCTCACCTCATGTTATCTCATCTTATCTTATCTTATCTTAATATGTTACAGAGAGAAAATGTGAGCGTTGGTTTAAAGGGTAGATGTGTTTCTATCGGGGGGGGTTCAGCTTTGGAACAGCCTGGATGATGTTTTCAAATGTTCTTGTCAATTCACACATTTAAAAAAAAAAACCTTTAAGACCAATGTGATAGAAAAATATTTTGCTCTAGAACAAAACACCAGGAATGTTAACAACGTCATCATGGTTGGTAATAACAGCTAAAACTGAATGGAGCACATGCTGATGCCCGCTGAATTTTCCAGCGCTTGGATATTTTCTATTACTGGTACAAACCTACCTCAGTACGAGTGGACATGGATAATTATATCTTCTATGTAGTTGTTTATAATATGTTGTATTTATGTATTTTTATATGTACTTGTGTAAATGAAATGTTTTTCTTTCATCTCTGAGTTCAGAGTCTAATATATCTTTCTTTTTTGCTACATCTTGTATTCGATTTTGACTTTGTCAGGAGGGTGAGGCGTCATGAGTGTGGAACGTCAGCCTCGAAACCCTTTCGGCCTTTAGAATTATCAATCTGTGGATGTAAAATGTTTGATGTCTTTTGTTGGCCGCTGACCGAAGAAACGATAATGAAATAAAAATAAATAGGGTTTGGTGCTGGATAAAAAGGTATCGACTGAGAGACAGTCTCGAAAGCTCGAAATGAGGATTTTGACATCAGACCTTGTTTCTAGGTGGGTGCTCCTCGCAAATGTTCTGTTTGCTCTGTTTGTCTAATTCAGGCATGTCCAAAGTCCGGCCCGCGGGCCAAATGCAGCCCGTGTTCAAATTTACACCGGCCAGCACTGTTGACCTCAGTATAAAACACAGTGTACAAAAAGCTATCATAAGTTTTATGTTATTTTCCTTTTCACATGTTTTGAATTTAGAGGTTCATAGTGAGCATTTAATAATGAATAATATGAACATTTTTAATGACTCTAGACACTTTTAGTCTTCCTAGAAGTTTTTTTTTTTGTTTGTTTTCCAGACAGACTTTTTCCCTCATTTTATGTGGTATTCATAAATATGAAAGACAGAGTGATTTTGATTAAAAAAAAAAAATGTAGCTTTGTTTTCTGTGTTAAGACATGAAAAGTTTTCCAATTGCAGTAAAATAAAAAAAAAAAAAAAAATGAAATAGTTTGCATTTAATGCTAATCATGGATGGTCGGCCTTCACAAATTTTCCCCTCACCAAATATGGGCCCTTTTTGCAAAATGTTTCAACACCCCTGGTCTAATTCTTCCTCCTGCATGGTTTACATACTGTATATTTAAACCTTCTGTATATTGTACATTTAAACTTTCCGATCATCAATGTCAAGTTCCACATGGGTACATATTGTTCGGAGTATCCTATCTTTGGGCCTGTTCTCAAAACAAGTTGAAGACAATGTTGAAGTTAAAAGGAAATTATATATCCAACAGGAGACGTGAGAAAAAAAAGGAGGGAATTAATCACATGATCATTCCCTTTAAAATGCCGGCATAAGAATAGGTTTGTTAAATATACTTTGATAAGCATCTTAGGAGGAACATTTTGGTTTCGAAATGTCAAAAAAAAAAAAAAAATTCTGTTCACTATGAAAAATAAATTACCGTCATTTTTGGAGCACTCTTGGTCTGCAGATTTTTTTGTTTCAAACTGTTTTTCAGATGTTAATAAAAGAAAATAAAATGCGACTTGTAGTTCAGTGACTTAATTCATTCCAGAAGTGGTTTTGGTATGTTGATTTTTTGGTATCTTAAGTTAATTTTCCAAGATTTCCAAGATGATTATTACAAAAGATACACCAATTAAGCAATTCTTTTTTTTTTATATAGATATCTTTTGACTATCTTTTAATGTCTCCCTTATTTATATTTATATTTATATTTATATTTATATTTATATTTATATTTATATTTATATTTATATTTATATTTATATTTATATTTATATTTATATTTATATTTATGCCACACATGGCGTAATTTTACGCAATGGCGGAATATTCGGAGGATGCGGCGGCGTCATGCAGCAGCGCTTGATGGCAGCGCATGCAAGAAAAGGAAGCAAGTCCACGGAGGTGAAATTCGACATAAAATTCAGCGCTCAAAAATAATGGCGTGTAAGTTGCACCGTATATGTTTTATTTATTCATTCATTGACAGCGGTTCCATAAGGTATTTATTTAATTCCTTCCAGAAGTGAGTTCGTAAGTTGATTTTTTTCGTATCTTGAATGAATTTTCCATGACGATTATTAAAAAAAGATGCTCAAATCCAGAGGCGGCGTCATGAAGCGTATTGGAGTCGCGGGAGCTCTATTATCGCGCACCGCGCAAATTTTGAATTTTGGTTTTCTCTGCCTCGTCTTCGTGTCATTAATTTTCTTTCGTATTCCAAGGATAAAATGTGCTTCGTATCTTAAAAAAATCAAATATAAAGTTGTGATTCGTATCTTAAGGGGTCACTGGATGCGTTTCTCTCTTCTTCGGCCAGTGCGACTTCTACTCCGGAAACTACGGTATTGATGTTCACTATTTGATGCCGCCACCCCAATTGCCCCTTGGGGGACAAATAAAGTGTTTTCTGATTGGTTGACGTCGTCTCTGAACATCTCTGGGATCAAACAGAAGCTTCCAAAGGATGTCCTTCAACCGCAGCAAAGAGCCGGAGCTCATCACAAGGACACTTCTTTTGAATCCACGTCCCTTCGCTTGTGTATTTGCATAGAGCAGGGGAGACGCGAGTGTGTCCTTGGGAGTGCAGATCATACGTATCAAAGGTGGACTTTCCTCCTCGTCCAGATGCCCAGAAGATAAAAGATCAGCCAATCATCTGCCTCCGCCCCCCCCTCTCGCCTCCGCATCCTCTCCTGTCACACCGGCTCGCTTCCCGTCCCCCTCCTTTCTGCAAATGTTACCCCGAGTTCTCCGGATGTTGAAGGAACGTGCCAGCGTTCTGTCGATAGTCCTCTGGTCCTCTGCTAAGCTAATTAGCATCACATTCATTGCATTCCTTTTATGGACGTGTGCCGTTATCTTCATTTTTTTTTTTCTTTCTTATAATTTCTTTAAAGTCGGACCCGTTTGTTGATTGATAATTTCCAAGAAGTGTCCAGCGCCACTTCGGCTCCAGGAATTGGCCTCGTCCAGGGGGAACCTTTCAGTTTTGCATCCCCACATTTCTCGCTGCTTCTGTCCATTTGGAGAGAAGATAGTTTTTTTAAAAAAAAAAGGTCTCATCGCAAGAAGTATCTGGACGTGGCCGTGGCTTCTGAGCTCCGCCAATACAAGGATTCAAGGATTCGAGACTTTTATCGAGCACCCACACGAAATTTTAGCGTATTGAAAAACAGACACAAACTGACCTTGGGAGGCAGGACACGACACAACAACACAACAACACAACAACACAACAACACAACAACACAACAACACAACAACACAACAACACAACAGCACAACAGCACAACAATAGCGGCATCTCAGGGTTAGAGATATGGCCAAAAAAATTAAAAGTAACATCTAGAACATAGGCGTCAAACTCTGGCCTGCGGGCCACATTTGGCTCGCAGTGTAATTATATTTGGCCCGCAAAGCCAAAGCCAATGACCATTTGAGCTGGCCCGCCACAGCGAATCAACCTCCTCCATCTAACCCTATTCTCTGTATCCTCCTCTCTCACACCAACTACCTTCATATCTTCCCTCACAACTTACTACAAATCCCAGAATGCACTGCCGGTGTTTTGGCAGGAAAATCACACCAGGACCCATAAACGCCCTGTCCACTGTTGACAGCAGTCATAGCGACCTTATGCTAATACTGGCACTGTGCTACCTCTCCGAAAAATGGTGAAGAAAAAGGTTGAAACTGTTTTTTTTTTTTATTTTTACATTTGCTGTTAGCGAGTGGAAAAAGGTTACTGTTGAAATTGAATTCAGAAGGTTGCAAATAAAAAGAGGCGTACGGTTTTTATTCAATTCTTACTTAAGAAATGAATGCCATTGATGTGTTTTTCAATTTGAATGTCGATTTTGCATGTGTGCAATGTTAAGTTATATATTGTATAGTTTTAATCTTTGCTTGTTCCATATTCAGTTTTGAAGCCAAACTTGTTTGGGTCCAAATGAAAAGTTTCATTGTTATGTCTGGAGGAAGATTTTTTTTTCAATAAATATCAAGGTTGGCCTGGGACTTTGTCCCAGTTTGTCCCAGTTTGTCCCAGTTTCAGCTCAATGTGGATTTGAGTTTGACACACCCGGTCTGGAAGAATAAATAAATAAGTAGAAAGAAAAAAGTAAAAACAAGTAAAAAAAAGTCACCACGCAACCATGAGTTCATTTGTAACCGTGAGAAGAAGCTGCCTTGCAGTTGGAGCTGAGATGGTTCTAGGAGCTGAAGGTCCCTGGTTCCTCTGCACCGAGGATCCGTCTAGTTCCTGAAAAGGTTCTAGGAACTGCGAAAAGGTGATTTAAAACCCAAAACATCTCATGACTTTAATAAAATAAAGCTGAGGCATCGCTTTTGTGCATTTTTCTTTCCCCTCCGTTGTCCTTGATGGATGTTTGCATGACGCAAAGGGACATCCATCCATCCAGCGAGCGCCGATCGACCCGATGCGATGCCGGTTCTTCCTCCGAGGCGCTTCGAGGGCGATGGCGCATGCATAAAAAAATATATATTAAAAAGAAAAAAAAAAAAAAAAACACTTGCGCCTCGCTTCTTCACAGTTTATTTTGTATTATTTACGTCCGCGTGTCCTTGTGCAACCCCTCATTATCTTCGTCTCCTCCTCGCTAGCTACGCCCGCTTTTTCCGCCAGTTGAGAGCTGACCCCGACCCGAGCGTGAACTCCCGCCCTCCTCCATCGACAACGGAGCGAAAAAACTATCAAAGCACCTTTTAACGTGTGATTTATTATTCAGATGGATCGTTCGTTCGCTACATTAACGTGTTTTAATCTCATCTCCGACGCTCAATTTATTCACATTTATCTGTCATTTTGTGTTTTTATTTTTTTTTCCCACGCCGCCGTGTTTCATCTGTTTTATCTTTACAGTCCCCCGGTCTTCAGCCGAGCGGTTTAAATACCAACGGCAGATCTGAAGTACTTTGAAAAAAACATCTCAAAGCAGGAATATAAGTCAAATATTTTTAGAAACGCGTCGACGAGCCATTGTGTTGCCATTGTCGCCGTTTTTTACGGCTTCCCTCCCGTATCTGAACCCGCCAACAAGGATTTAGATAGGGTTCCAGAAATAAGACCGAAAACCGATAAAGCGGTTTTCAATCGTCCCTTTAAGCTGCAGTCCAACGTCTGGGAAAACTCAAAATCATATTTAAAATTGAAAAAAAAAAAAAAAAAACAGGGGCGGCGCAGGGGTTAGCGCTTCTTCCTCGCAGCGGGGAAGGATTCCGCCTGAATCTCCATGTTCTCCTCGTGTCTGCGTGGGGTTCCGCAGGGTTCCTCTCACAGCCAAAAAACATGGAGGGGGTAGCATTATTTCATTCTAGTTTCCTATTTTATTCTATTACATTCTTACTTTATCATATTCATTTATTTTTCATCACATTTTGCCTGATTTTATTCTGCTTGATATCATTTCATTACTACATTGATATAAAATCCACTACTCACACGTGTGGTGTGGTATGTGTGTATATATATATATATATATATATATATATATATATATATATATATATTTACAAGTAAACATTTATATATATATATATATATATAAATATATATATAAATGTTTACTTGTATATATAAGCATAAATATATAAAAAGACGGAAACTATATATGTGGTGTGGGTATGTGTATGTATACATGTATGTATATGTGTGTATGTATGGTGATATATGTGTATCTTTATGTGTGTGTGTATATGTGTAGGTATGGGTATGTTTGTACATATGTATGTATATGTGTGTATAGGCATGTATGGTGATATATGTGTATATATATGTGTTTGTATTTATATGTGTGTATATATGTAGGTATGGGCATTTGTATGTATATATGTATGTTTGTATATGTGTGTATGTATGGTGATATATGTGTATATATATATGTGTGTTAACACACGAATGTCCCCTATGGGGATCAATAAAGACTTATCTTATCTTATCTTATCTTATCTTATCTTATCTTATCTTATCTTATCTTATCTTATCTTATCTTATCTTATCTTATCTTATTTTACCTCATTTTATTTTGCATCAGGGTAGAATCTCGGCTTACAAACACTACTAATCACGAACAAATCGTCCGACCAACAGAGACTCCGATCAAATTTTGAATCGATCTAACAAGCCTCAGTGCAAGAACACACAAACAAACAAACTCATGGGCTTTCCGCGTTGTAGCCGTGCGTGCTAATCCGAGTTGCTAAAATTGTTCATCGTTGTGTTCTAATGTTACAACGCTTTTTCAGTAAGCTAGCCCTCATTATGGTTCCCAAAAAAGCTAAGAGTGCTAATGCTAATGGTGTTAAGAAGAAGTGAAGAATGACAGTCGATCTGAAGAAGGAAATAATAGCTAAACATGAGCACGGTGTTGGTGTTACTGATCTCGGCAAGCACTACGACACGGCTAAATCAACCATCTGTACGATCCTGAAGAACAAAGATTAGCTAAAGACGGCTGATGTGGCTAGAGAGGCGACTTCGCTGACAAAGCTAATTTATTGCTGGCTTGGATTAATGAAAGACAGCGGGCTGGAGATAGCATTAGCATTAGCATTAGCATTAGTGAAGGTCTCATATGCGAGAAGGCTTTACTTTTGCTGATTTAGGGAAGGAAATACAGAGTAGAAGTGCTGGCAAGAAGAGAAAGAACACCTGTCATAATTAAGGTTTTGTCCAACTCTGTTGTTTTTGCCAAAAAATAAATCCATAAAAAAGTTTTCAAAGAGTGCAGTATGTTTTTGGGGCTGAATAACGGATCAATGTGATTTACATTGATTTCAATGGGAAACATTGATTCTCTCAGAGAACAAATTTATTTTATATCATTTTACTGTATTTTAATTTATAGCATTTTATTTTATTTACATGTCAATGAGTGAGTGTATGTAACTATATGTGGCCCTGCGATCGATCCAGGGGGAACCCCGCCTCTTGTCCAATCACAGCTAGGATAGGCTCCCCCAGCAGTTTAGATAAGGAATGGATGAATGAATGAATGAATGAATGATTGAATGAATGAATGAATGAATAAATAAATAGAATAAAATTGAAAAAATTAAAACTAAAAATTGATGTACAAATACAGATACTCTGAGTACTACCAAGTGTAGTAGTACTGCAGTGAAGTGCAGTGCTGCTGTGTGCGACCCGGCGTGGGAGCAGAGCCGCTCCAAAGTGGGTTACAGAGAGTCTCTGCTGTCGTCTCATTTCAGACGCCAACGTTCCCATTAAGTGCGGCTGTCAGCTCTGCCTCCAGCCGGCGCTCGCCATCCCATAAATGACAACACCTCCCTAATTGGAGGACTCGTCTGACAGCTGCGGTGCGGTCGGAGGACGACGCGCAAACGCGGCGCGGGCCGAAAAAGGAAAGAGCTGAAACAGGTAGGGGGCGAGTCGGAGCGCTACACTGGGACTTTTCTAAATAGCTAACAGTAGAAGTAGTGCACGTGTGTGTGCATGTCTGTGTGTGTGTGTTGTTGTGTGTGTGTGTGTGTGTGTGTGTGTGTGTGTGTGTGTGTGTGAAGCGGTTCATCTTTTGCCGCCCGTGAAAAATAACCGAAATCCGTGTGTTTTGTCTTTCCTCAGCAGGCTTACGGTTGGAGCTGTGATCCCCGGGAGCGGCGGGGCCGGGGGGCCGGGGGGGGGGTGGGTGG
>CAAKHD010007919.1:13297-28507 GCA_901007705.1 Fistularia tabacaria
CGCTCTTCCGATCTCAACACAGTATCTGTTCAGGTTTCATGACAGTGTCTTTACTTTCACCTTTACTCCTTTCTTTCTGTGTGTTCTCCTTACCCCCTCCCACTCTCCCTCCCCCTCCTCGATCTCACCATATTTTGAAATGATTGTCAATGACATTAATCAGGGTTCATGAAGTCCTGGATTTAACCTAGTTTGGTCAATATTAATTTGCCCTAACTAACCTAATAAGTACAAACACACTGCGTTGGCAAACTTCACTCTGAGAAAATTTGTAGAGGAATACTGCGTACTGTCCTCGACGTTTATTTTCATGAATGACTTTATTTTTTTTTTTACCCAGTAAGAGGTTGAGCGAGAGGAGCCGAGCGACCCTGCATGTTGTACCGAGAGGGTAGGGATGTTTCAATGCTTTTCACTCACCTGTCACACACACACACACACACACACACGCATACACACCATGCAGCCCACAGTTTCCGGTGTTCCGTTATTTACGCAGTACTGTACGTTTTTTCTCGATGTATTTAGACGAGGGTAAAAAGGTAGCAGCAGCACTTTTGGAGGAAGCGCGGAGGGGTGATTTGCTAACGTGGGAGTGGATGTGCCATGGAATCTCAAAGAAAGGGATGAATTTGACATTTAATGGATGGTTTCAGACAAATTTGTGGTGGAAAAACAGGAGTCGGAAGGCGGTGGGTTGTAGTGCCTGCAGCCACGCAGACGTCAGAGAGCTGATGTGTCTCGATCCCGGCAGGCTGAGCGCCGCCATTGGGAGCTCACGCCACGGAATTTTTGAAGGGTGTTATATATTCGTAATGTGTGTGTGTGTGTGTGTGTGTGTGTGTGTGTGTGTGTGTGTGTGTGTGTGTGTGTGTGTGTGTGTGCGCCGGAGTGTGCACCGAGTTTGGTCTGGGTCTGTCTGTACACACATGCGCGTGCGCACACACTTACACACACGCCTACACAAACACAAAACAACAGGCCATCCCATTGTTATTGGTGCATATTTTCCCTCAACAACAGTGAGCTGACGTTGAATATATGTGCCCTGGTAACAGTACAGTTGCACAGTGCTTGGTGGTGTGTTTGTGTACGTGAGCGCGTCCGTGTTTTAGTGTACGTGTATACTGTGTATAGGAAAAAGGATACACTCATTTTACATAGATGCAAAATGTCCAGTGTTTCTACTTGGATTCTCTAGGAGAATCTTGCGATTTGCACATTCGGAGGAGGGAGTCAGGTGAAGACATGACTTTTTTTTTTTTCACGGCCCTGTTCGGAAACGAGCCCTAGACCGCGCGACACACTGGAGGAGACCGGGGTGGTTTTTTTTTTTGTTCCTCAACAGGCACTTTGTAGATGATATATCAACACACGCAAGGTCAAATGATACTTCGTTTTACTAACACGAGCATAGCTGTAAAGTGGAATTTTATAACGTGCCTGCCTACTGAATTTAACTAAAGAATTTGATGTGTATCTCAAGAGAGAGTACCGTCTTTGGTTTGACCACTTTCCCTGCTGTTCAAACCGGGGCGTCCAGGGCGCAGGGGCTAAGGTTCACTTTTGAACACGGTCTGTTCTTTTGGCCAGCTGAAAGCCTTTTTGCCACCAAGACAAGGTCGGCCGTCTCAGCGGGTGTGCCTGCCGCGGAAAAAACGATTCTCCCTGTTTTCCCAGTTCTGGCTGTGAGACACCATGTTTGGTGGCTCTTAGTTGACGATGTGATACAGTGATACAGGGTTGAAATGGGAAAATTTTATTTAAGTTTTTAATTAAAACTCGCTGATATTCCAATTCACTTCCCAAATTAAATTAAAAATTTGTCATCTGTTGTTGTTGCAAGATATAATCAAAATGAAGCAGGGTTTAAACTCAGCCTGAGCAACCGGGAAAACGAGGGAAGAAGCGAAATCACTTGTTGGATCCATTAAAAATGAAACCCAAATTAACTAAAAAGTACCTTAAAACTAGCCCAAAATAGTAACATAAGTATGACTTAAAAAGTGGTAAAATTGTTTTCTATAATTATCCGAAAAATGACAAAGGGGGTCGGATCAGACAGAAATCTGTTAAAACAAGAAAAGGAAGGGCAAGTAGGGAAAAAGATAAATAGGTAGGAAACGGCTGGACAATCAAGAGATAGCATGTTAGCACAGTGAGGAAGACTGGGAAGGTGTTGATGTCTTTCAACCCAGCTTTTTGTTTTAATCACCACAACTGTCCTGAAGGCGAAGAGCATCCCTCCTCCTCTTCGGCCAGAAAGGTTGCCAGTGCAGAACCCATGGCCTCCTGCTGGCAGACATCCGCTGAGCTCTGGCTGTCTTGGACAGCTGTGGCGCGTTTTCAGCTGGCCTCTGAGAAGCAGATCAGTCATATTTTCACCCTGCCCTCGACAAGCCAATAACTTCTAATCTTGTGGAGCAACACTGTTAGTTGACCAGGGTGATGGCAAGATGGACATGTGCTCAGATGGATGCTGGATGGATGATTATGTGGTTGATGGATGGTGAAGGCGAGTGAATAAATAGACCCTGTGTGAGATTTGAAAATGCTTTATTTTTTATAATAAAACAGGGTTTCTCAACACCAACGCGATAGTGCATTTTCATTTCTAATCTTTCCTACACTAAATCATCAAATATTACCTTTGTGTGTGCGTGTGTCTTTCAGTCTGTGTGTACACGCTTTTTGTTTTGTAAACTTTTGTGTGTGTGTGTGTGTGTGTGTGTGTGTGTGTGTGTGTGTGTGTGTGTGTGTGTGTGTGTGTGTGTGTCAGTACCTCAAAACCCTCTCCCGTCCCACGTGTCACCGAACCGAAAAAGCAGAATCAGAGCATCTGACGGAACCCACCCAGAACATCCCAACTTTCTCTGTTTGTCAGGTTCGTAACAAAAGCAAAAAACAAAAAACAAAAAACAAAAAAAAATCAACACGGAGCCAAAGCTAAGCGATGCTGTTGTTGCTATGGTTACTTTTGGAAGCAATATCCAATACGATAATATTCAAGCACTTTCCTCTGATATGAGCGAAGCGCGCATACACACACACAAAAAAAAAGAGAGGACAAAATCATTCCAGTGAAGTTTTCGGCAATAAGCATTTCATTGTGATCCTCGACAGGCTAAATTTAACTCTTTCCTGCCCACGCGATTTTGCCATGTGAGAAGATCTTTGTGGACTCCAATACACCTGAACACAACTTTACTCCATTCCCATTACACTCAAGTTTTCAGGGAACGGTCTCATATATGCAGTAAGAGAACACAACCCCCAGAACCTCCTCGGTCCCAGCGAGTCGGAGTCGTACAAAAAAAAAAAAAAAAGAAAAAAAGCTGTTGTTGCCGCAGGTGCTGTTTGGATGCGATGTCACACGCACCTGACCTGACAGATGACCCGCTCTGCCTTGTTGCCACGCCTCCCGTAGTGACCTCAGCTCTGTTTCAGGTACCCAATCATAGCCAGCCAGCCTCACAAGCAGCTCCCCCTGCAGGAGAAGCAATCACTTAACTCAAAAAAAGAAACAAAAAAAAAAAAGAAACTGTTAGCTACCTTTTCCGCGGGACCTGGCCTGGACATGCAGGGTTGGCTGGGCCGCACCCAAACCCCCCTCCCTTATGCCCTTAAGCCCCTCCCCATAACCTTTTCATGTCTTCAGTACTTGCTTATACAAGTCATTGTATTTATCCATCACAGGAACGCATGCTTAATAACGGGCTACGAAACAAAGCAATTCGAATCTTTCTGAATGCACGAGAAGGAAGGACACACATTATTTGTGGATTTGATATTGCTTGGATTTTTTTTTTTTTTTCTTTTTTAAGAAAATCCCAAGTCTACTTGTACCCCCCCCCCCACCCTTAAATGTACCGCAATGTGCAATACATCCCCTCTATTCCCCTCCCCTTCTTCACTGTGCCAAGTGTATGTAGCATAGTCCTACTCCAGTGTCTCATCCTTCTTAGCGGTTTGTGTATTTAATTGTCTGTCGGTGTGTGTATCGCATCCGTAGGGATGTTTGTGAAGAGCGAGAACACCAATGGAGAGATCGCCGACATTTGTTGTTACCCCCTCCCCCCTTTTGTCCTTGTGGCCTTCCTAAAATTGTGTGTGTAAGATGATGTGTGCGTAAGTTTGCTTACGTGTACCCGGTGTTCATACGTGTGCGTGAGTGTGCGTGACGGAGTATTTTTCTCCTCTAATCGTCTGTGCGATCGTAAACCTTGACCTTCGACGGCTCACGGTGAGACCCACAGATGAAAGAAACCTCATTGTTAGTGGGGACCACTTTTTTGTAAAAAATGAAATTAAAAAAGAGAAAAAAGAAAGGAAAAAAAAAAAAACAACCAACAGAGATGCACATGTAAGTCGAGGTAAAAAGACTTGATAATGTTTCAGCACTTTCTAATCCCAGGACGGCTCGGCCTCACCCCTCTGTCTTGGACCGACGCCGTCCCTGGGGGTAACATTCATTCAAGACAAACAGAGAGAATGAAAATGAGGGGGGAGAGTTGCGATGAAATAAGAGAGAGACGATAGCTCAGTTTGAGTTTTTGCACATCACCTTGCCGTAACCTTGTGTTTGTATGTCTGTGCTCCATCTCGCTTGGCGCCCGGCGCGTTCTTGGGTCCAACGGGCCGAGGTGTTAGGTGGTCCCTTGGTTCTTTTCTACTAGAAAAACTTTGTCATGGAATGAATCCCTTCTTTTGTTGGGGTTTGTTTGGGAACTTTCCACCCCATGCTGACTGGGCTACACGATTTCTTTAGTCTCTCTAAATAATGTCTCGGTCTCATTCGAATCCGGCGCGTTCTTTTCGTCAGGCGTAAATTCAGCCCGGTCGCGTGGCGTGGAAATGACGCACACAAACCCTCTTGCTTTGTTTGCATTATCTTTGGTGCAGGAGCTTTCTCTGTGTTTTTGGTCTCATTGTAGCACTCAATATAACGTCAGGGGACTTAAAACTATGTAGAGAATGTGTCATTGTTGAGCTTTTATGACAAGCTTCCTCAGTGGAGGAGCACTGCTTATGTCATCTTTTTTTTTTTTTTTTTTTTTAATTGGCCTCTTGCACAACTTGACAAATAAAATGAATGTTGGTGTGTGAGCTTTGACTTTTTGATCAGAAAAAAGGCATGTGTGCTCTTTGTTTCCTGATGTTTGTACTTTCATTTTTCAAAAAGAAAAAAAAAAAATGTGTTTTTTGGCACTTTGTTGTGTTTTAAAAGTGAACAGAATTCAATCAGGATTCCTTTTTTTTTTTCTTTTTTTTTTTTTCTTTTATGACGTCTCGTCAATGTCCATAGCGCTGGATAACCAACTCAGGCAGAAAGAGAAAAAAAAAAGAAAAAAACTTGTAGAGGCCCACTAAAAAAGCTTAGTTTCACCCCAATCAATTTACAATGTGGGCTGTTTGATATGGGTAATAATATATGTAAATTTATTACATATAATAAATAATTTGATATGATTAACAAATTTCATCATTGATAATTAACTATGAATTATTATTATTATATTGTGTGAATTGTGCTGGAGACGGCTGGGAGAATTCCTCAGTGTACTCTTTGCTCTGCCACTCTGTGCGAGGCGACAAACACTTCAGCAGGGGACAGGCTTGACAGTGACCTCTGACTCTGCCCACTGCCATGGAGGGCGTGGATCTGCCCCGACCCCCCGACCCTTCCCCTGCTCTGAACACTCAGCCCCCGAGGCTGGAAACCAGTCTGTGTAGGCGTTTCTCTGCCGACCAGGGACACTGAGTACTGAACTTTTGAATCTCTGAGGCAGAGAAGTGGACATGAATACAGACCTGCAATGACAAGTCTGGCCTGCAGGGGCCACTGCACCTCCCAGCAACTTGTTTGTACTATATTGTACTCACCAAGTCCCTGTGTTTCACCACCCCTTTCCTCTATAGCAACAGAGAAGCCCTGTCGGTGTATGTATTTGACATCTGTACAAATGCACCTCTTTGAAAAAGAAAATGAAATCTTGACATATCTGGAATAAATGGCGAAGTCGTGTTTTTATTTCAGTGATCAACCCTCTCACAGCAACCGCATTAGCTCACAGACGCTTGAGTTCGAGGTAAACAACAGCTTCATCTGGTGGTCATTGTTTGGAAGACATCCGCCTGTTGCTTCGAGTGGTGATTCTCTTCATGTTCCTCTGTGTCATGGTTTTCCATCATTTTTAGGCATCTACCTTGTTATCAGCTTCATTTTTTAAAATAGTTTATTTCTAAGAGACATTAGCCCCCACTTTGTGTCACAAATCCTAAATACATTTAACCCTGTCATGGGTTTTTTATCTCCAATCTATACAGTCAATTATACACTATTATTTCAAGAGAAAAAGCAATCTTAAGTCATATTATTTCTTAAAACACCTAACATAGATGATTAAAATATGACAGAAATGTGAGTTGTATACTTGCATGTGACGGAACAGTGACTTGAATGTTTTTGTAAAATTCTGATTGTCTCACTTATAAGTTCATGTCAATGATCATTCCTTCATTGAACATTTAACACAAAATGAAAAAAAAAACGTTTAATGTTGCAAAACCGCTTTTAAAAACTACTTAAAAGTTTTATATTTCATCTGCAGGGTGAAAAAGCTGTTGCTGTGGTAAATTTTAATTTTAAACAAACAAGTACATGCCGCTGCGAGTAATGAAAGGCCAAACAAAGTGCCAGCACTGCCTTATACAATTATCCACTGTATATTCATACCCATATTTCCCATTATTCACGATGGATTTGAATGTCTCATTCTCTGGTGTGCAGCTCCTCTGTACGGTAGGAGCCAAGACCCCTGGCTGAGCTTTCATTCAAGATTACACGCAATTAGGTACACACAAACACACACACACTCCTATAGGAAAGGCAACTTTGATTTTCCATGTTCTAATGAAAGAAGGGCGAGAGAGCGAAGAGTTAGCAGCGCGTTCTGCATGCACTTTATTGCAACGTCATTTGACCAGTGACAGTACAAAGTGACATCACTTTTTTGCATATTGGCTTCCATTTGGACGCGCAGGTCAGCAGGGGTTGCGAGAGAGGACGCGGGTGCGAGACCCCGCCTGCCGGGTGTGTCCACTTGAGCCGACATGCCGTTCCCGTGGATGATGGCTCTGAAGTACTGAGGTGGTGAAGTACTTCAACGCAACTGGTAGTAGGTTTCTGTCCAGGCGTTTACGAGCACATCAGATCTTCACTCATGTTTAAAACGGCATGTGGACACGCTGCTGGGTGGAGGACGTAGACACACCTCCTGAGCTGGGTTGAAGTGCCTTTAACCAGGTGTTTCAAGTGAAAAGCTTTATTTTTTTTGTCAAGGATCCTGAGAGAAACTCTTATTGTGATAAAGTGTTGGTGTGCGCGCCCTCCCCTCCAACCCATTTTCTAACTGGACTCCTCCCTCCAGCCCCCAGAACCACTACACAAACATTTGGCTGGACTGCTGGGTGACACGGATGAAGGTCGTCCTCTTGCTAAGTTCCTTGAGCTTGGCGGCACCCACGTAAGTGCAGGTGGAGCGGAGGCCTCCCAGCACGTCCTGCACTGTGGGCTCCACGTTGCCTCTGTAGGGAATCTCCACCGTCCGGCCCTCCGACGCCCTGAGGACAGAAGGTCCTGGTATTTAACTTTCTCAATCAAAAGTTAATCCATACAAATTGTTACCAACATTTTCATGTCATGTAATAGCTTGAGCTGATTCAATGAGGTCCTCATTCTGTATTATCTTTATGATATTTCTAAAAAGTTCCGCTTTTGAAATGTAGGGAACGTTGAGATGTTTTTTCTACACTTCAAATCATTCTACTTTGTAAATACCCGCTGGAATACACAGATGACCATTTCTTAGACACAGACAGCTGTTAAAACATTCATTAAAATCATAATTCATTGTTGGCATGCAAGAGATTGAAAATTAAAAATGTTTGAAATTAAACTTTTAACTAGTTTGGAAACTATTTTGTATCATAGAGGATGAAAAATGATACTAATCAGGTTTACATCAGTCAATTATTGACTCATGTAATCAGCAATATCTACATTCTTATAAGCATTGAAAATATAACATTTGTTATTTTGTATGAGGTTGCAGGCATTGGACATAAGTGATCAATATTTAATATTTATGTAGCCATCTGAAAAATTGAGGGCTCACCTGTACTCAACAACCCCCCCGGTGTATTTCTTCATCGCAGTGTCAGAGCTCATGCCATAGAAAAGTTTAACCTTCTTGCCGTTCTTCTCGATGACCTCCCCGGCGCACTGGTCATGTCCCGCCAGCATTCCCCCCATCATGACGAAGTCAGCCCCGGCACCTGGGGGGTCAACGGTGGAGGCTCAGACGTCAGTGGAGACGCGTGTGGTTCGATTGTGACAGACACGAAAAATAATCTGATTTGAATACAGTAGAACCTCGGCTTTCAAACACCCCTCATCTCGAAAAAAAAAAAAAAAAAAAAAAAAATCGGCCTATGAACAGAGTTTTCGATCAATTTTTGGAACAAAACTCTCGGGCTTCCCCCCCGTTGTGGTGTTGTAGCGGTAGCGGCAGTTATGGGTGGTACGCCGCGTTGTTTACAACGTTCATCATTGTGTTCTCCTGTCAGAACGCTCTCAAAAAAGTTGATTGCCAGTGATAGTGGTGTTAAGAAGAATTAAAAATTTTGCAACAGGTCTGAAGAAGGAAACTAGCTAAACCTGAGAGTGGTGTTAGTGTTACAGAGCAGAGCGGTACAACATTGCTAAGTCAACCTTCTGTGCAATCCTGAAGACAAGCTAAAGACAGCTGTTGTGGCTAAAGGGGTGACAACGTTGAAAAAGCAGAGGTCTCTAGTCGACAAAGACATACAAAAAGTTATTGTTAGTTTTGATTAATGAAAGACAGCTTGCGGGAGATAACATTAGCAAGGGTACTTTTGCATGGTAATTTAATGATGGAAACAGCGAGTGCAAGTGCTGGCAAAAAGGGAAAGAACACCAAAACACAGGAATATATAAGGTTATCTTTAATTCCTTTCTGTATTTTTGCCATAAAGAAACCCGTAAAAAGGTTTCCATAACGTACAGTATGTTTTTCGGCGGAGAACGGATCGATGGGATTTACGTTGATTTCAATGGGAAAAATTGATTGCGTTCCCGAACGGAGTGAAAGAACTAATTCAATTCGCAAGCTGAGGTTCTGCTGTGCTTACCAAAGGCTTTAGCCACGTCTCCAGGGCAACTGCAGCCACCATCCTGAAACAGCAAAGCATCAACATCTAGTCTTACCGATTTTTCGATACCGGTCAATAAATTCAGATCTATTAGGGACGGTTGTGCTGACTTACAGATATGATGTGTCCTTTCAGGCCGTGGGCTGAGTCTGCACACTCTATGACAGCGCTTAGTTGTGGGTACCCCACCCCTGTCTTTATCCTTGTTGTGCACACAGATCCTGAAACGCACAGTTCATATCATTCACACACACAAATACACACAAACACACAGGTTAGTTAAAGAACAGTTCACACAAACTTAAAAAAAAAGTGCTCCTTTTGTCGTTTTTCCCTGTTCCAGTTGGTTCTGCATTCGGAGATAGTGATAGTTTGAATTGGAAATATTATCTTTCATCCAACATTAAAAATAAAAATGTAATTACCAATTGCCTCATCTTATATTGATTGTACGACTTTTTCCAGAACTTCCTTTCCCTAATTTTGATTGGCAGATCACCTGCTGTATGATATTACTGTGGACTGGGTTCGACTGCGTGGCATGAATTAATTGACTGTTGTCTCTTTTTGAACTTTTCATGGAGTAATATGCTAATCTATTAGAAACAACACCATGCGTTTCGTGGTAAAACACACAAAAGTTAAAGGACTTTTTGAAATATACTGCAATGTTAATGTTATTTTGCACAGTATTTATGATTCATTCTTATCTCAAAACTTTCCTCTCCAGCAAAATTAATTTCATTTGTGTGATTTTTATTATTAATGCCTGTAAAAAAAAAAAAAGAAGTGCATGAACCTGCTTAGCCCTTTCAGTCAAGGGCGATTGAAAAGTCCAGTGTGTCTGCCTCTGTGTGTGCAGAGCATGCATGTTTGCATTGACGCGCAGGCAACCCACGTCCACCGACCTGGCCCGATTCCCACTTTGATGATGTCAGCCCCGGAGAGGATAAGCTCCTCCACCATTTCCCCCGTCACGACGTTGCCAGCCTGCAAGCACACAATCTTCACCAAAGCTCATCTCTCCAAAGCATCGACTGGTAAACCGATTTGTCTCCCTCACCATGATGGTGTGTTTGGGGAACCTTTCTCTGACAATCTTGACAAACTCTACGAAGTACTCAGAGTAACCATTGGCCACATCCAAACAGATGTACTTGAGGGCGGGGACGGCCTCCAAGATGCCGCAGAGCTTCTCCAGATCTGCGTCTCCACTACCGGAGCTGGCAGCCATATGCTACAGCGAAAAAAAACACAACTTGTTTTTCACCGATCACAAATGACAACATATAAAGAAAAAAAAGAACGTTGAATATCGGTGGCCGTACCTCCAAGCACTCAGGATGATTAGCAGCAAAGTTTTTCCAGTCCTCAACAGAATAGTGTTTGTGAATGGCTGTGAAGAGGGTGTGCTGTAAACACACAGTGCCGGATTGAAGACAGATTACTGAAATGCCGCATGAGGAAACACTCAAATCTCTGATCCGCTTATCACCATTTCAGTTTTGCTTCAAAATTTTGCTTCTGTCTCCCTCCTCAGGTATATTTTCTTTTTCAGATCCATGTTGCAACAAAAATCACCCTGATCCCTGAACACATTGATTCCCAGCCTTCTTGTGGAAAATAAACAGGTATCGCTGACATAGAAATACACAGTGGCACACATAGATGTCATTACATTTTTTATCATAACCTGCTTTTTTGCTCTATCTTAAAATGTATTTAATGCACTTTTCTAGGTGAAAGGTTTTTTTTTGCATGTTGTGATTTGGCCTGCGATAATCTCTCAGATTGACTGGTGCTGCAACCTTTGTATCAATAATCCACTCTTTTACTCACTTTACTCAGGACCTGGGCCATCTCAAATGTCCCGATGGTGTCCATGTTGGCGGCGATGATGGGGATGCCGTTGTAGGTCTGTTTGGAGTTACGGAATGTAAACGTCCTCTGAAGATCTACCTGAAGGTCGGGAGACAATTCTTATCTGAACATTTAAAACAAAGATTGAGAAAAGTGTCTTTAAATAGAAACTGGCGGAGATGGATTTTTGATTGTAATTCGCCTGAATGCATTCCAGCAGCTCCTGTGGTCGTGATGGGTTTTATCAAGAAGGCGACAGTGAGAAGGGTCTTTATTATCATGCAAAATGATTATGACTTTGAAAATAGGAAAACAGTACAAACCGAACCACATCCTTCATGTTAAAATTATATTTCAGCTCTTCCGCAAATACATTCATAAGAGGCAGTAGAGGGCAGCAGTGACAGAGGTGTGGAAGAGGGGCAGGAGCTGCTAGTACAACATATCCATTTTCATCTTTCAGCAAAACAGAACATGCCTATAACTCTCTCACTTAGTTGGATTTTCCAGTCTTGTTCTCAATGCACTAGAATTAGCTTTAGCAATTTTACAATTGTTTGTCCACCGTTCCTCAGCACCAAACAAGCACACGGGAATGCAACGCCGCCCCCTGCTGCCAAATCTCCTGTGGCAGAAGCAGAGGCCGGTCCTTCGGTCCCTCCTTGGGGCGGCAGCACCGGCCATCGCGGCCGAATCACCAGCCCATGGTGCCATCTGCAGGAGCTCCGGCGCCACACTCTGGACGGTGAACTGCTTGGTCATCAGCAAGACACGGTTGGTTTCCTCCGCCAAACCCCGGCAGTCACAGGCGGTGAGACACCGGGAGTTTGCCAAGACCGCCCGCACTGAAGGCAGAAGCTGCAGGGGACGTGCAACTGCTCCGTGGGTCGCCGTGTCGAGTGCTGGTCCAGCGCCGTGACAACCAAAAAATACCTGGCTTCATCTGCCATAATTCTTTGAGGTGGAAAAGGGCTTCCACATGCTGTAACCAGGCAGCTAGGTCGCTCTGCCAGAATTTCAGCAGCCGATCTGTCACGGTGGGCGGGGATGGCTGAGGCATTGAGGCGATACGGCCGAGGTGGAATCACACACCTTCTCGGGCTTGTAGCGGGCCAGCTTCAGATGTCTACGAAGCCGCATCAGGTCAGAGTCACCAATGTGGTGCTCGGTGAGGAATAATCGATAACGTAGCCTTGGAGTCAAACTTTACTTACCGGGGCGCCAATATATATTACCCTGGCTCAGACTTCTTCTTCTTCTTCATCTTCTTTCCTTTCGGCTTTTCCCTTCAGGGGTCGCCACAGTGAACAAACCTTCTCCATCTAACACTATTCTCTGTATCCTCCTCTCTCACAACAACCAACTTCATACGTCCATTCATCTTCTCTTTGGTCTTCCTCTAGACCTCCTGCCTGGCATCTCCAAGACCAGCATCCGTCTACCAATATATTTACCATCCCAACTCTGTACATGACCGAACCATCTCAGTCTGGCCTCTCTGACCTTCTCTCTAAAACATCTAACATGTGCTGTCCCCCTGATGGACTCATTCCTGATCCTATCCATCCTCGTCACTCCCAAAGAGAACCTCAACATCTTCATTTCTGCTACCTCCAGCTCTGCCTCCTTTCTTTTGTTCAATGCCACTGTCTCCAAACCATAAAGCATCGCTGGTCTCACCACTGTCTTGTACACCTTTCCTTTCATTCTGGCTGATAGTCTTCTATCACATAGAACCCCTGAAAATTTTCTCCACCATTTCCAACCAGCTTGAACCCGTCTCTTAACCTCTTTTCCACACCCTCCGTTGCTCTGGACTGTTGACCCTGAGAACTTGAAATCCTCCAACTTCTTGATCTCCACTCCCTGTAGCCTCACCGTTCTATCCGGGTTCCTCTCATTTACACATATATATTCTGTCTTGCTGTGACTAACCTTCATTCCTCTCCTTTCCAGAGCATACCTCCAACTCTCAAGATTTTCCTCAGCCTGTTCTTCACTCACACTACAGATCAAAATGTAGTCTACAGACATTGTGGTCCATAGAGATTCCTGTCTAACCTCATCTGTCAGGCTTTCAATCACCACTGCAAACAAGAAGCGGCTCAGAGCTGATCCCTGTTGAAGTCCCAAATCCACCTTGAACTTCTCTGTTACACCTAAAAAACACTTCACCACTGTCTCACAGCAAGCATACATGTCCTGCACCAGTCTAACATACTTCTCTGCCTCTCCAGACTTCCTCATATTATACCAGAGTTCCGGTCTTGGCACCCCGTCGTATGTTTTTTTCTTTTCTAGGTCTACAAAAGCGCAATGCAGCTCCCTCTGACCTTCTCTGTACTTCTCTATTAGCATTCTCAAAGCAAAAACTGCCTCTGTAGTACTCTATCTAGACATTAAGCCATACTGCTGCTCACAAATGCTGACTTCTGCTCTCAGTCCAGTTTCCACTACTCTTTCCCATAACTTCATTTTTATGGTTCATCAACTTTATCCCTCTATAGTTAATACAATTCTGCACATCCCCCTTATTCTTAAAAATGGGCACCTTCACACTTCTCCATCCCTTAGGCATCTTCTCACTTTCGAGGATCCTGTTGAATAATCTAGCCAGAAACTGTACCACTGCCTCTCCTAGACACTTCCATACCTCCACAGGTATATCATCAGGACCAACTCCCTTTTCCATTCTTCATCCTCTTCAGTGCCCTCCTCACTTCACTTTTACTAATCTCTGCTACTCTGTGGTCTACAATCGTCACCTCTTCTTCCCTTCCCTCTCTTTCATTTTCCTCATTCATCAACTCTTCAAAGTACTCTTTCCATCTTCCCATCACTCTTCTCGCATCTGTCAATACATTTCCCTCTCTATCCTTGATCACACGGACCTGCTGTACATCCTTTCCATCTCTGTCTCCCGGTTTTGCCAACCTGTAAAAATAATTTTCTCCCTCCTTACTGTCCAACCGAGCATACAAGTCATCGTATGCCCTTTGTTTTGCCTTTCCTACCTCTATCTTAACCTCACGCTGCATCTCCCTGTACTCCTGTCTGTTCTCTTCAGTCCCCTCAGTGTCCCACTTCTTCTTTGCAAACCGCTTTCTCTGTATACACTCCTGCACTTCATTCCACCACCAGGTCTTCTTATCTACTTTCCTTCCAGACGACACATCAAGAACTCTCCTACATGTCTCCCTGATCATATTAGCTGAAGTTGTCCAGTCATCTGGAAGCTCTCCCTGACCACCCACAGCCTTCTCAACTCCTCCATGAAAACCATGCAAAACTCCTCCCTTTTCAGCTTCCACCACTTTGTTCCTCTGCTCTGCCTTTGTCCTCCTGATCTTCGTGGTCAGCAGAGTCATCCTACAAACCACCATCCTATGCTGTCTGGCTACACTCTCACCTACCACTACTTTGCAGTCACAGATCTCTTTCAGATTACCTTGTCTGTACAAGATGTAGTCCACCTTTGTGCTCCTACCTCCGCTCTTATGTTACCATATGTTCCTGTCTTTTCTGGAAAAAAGTATTCACTGCAACCATCTCCATCCTTTTTGCAAAGTCTACCACTATCTGTCCCTCTGCGTTCCTATCCTGGATTCCAAACCTGCCCATCACTTCTTCATCACCTCTATTGCCTGCACCAACATGTCCATTGAAGTCTGCACCAATTTCCACTCTCTCATTTCTGGAGATATTCTACATGACTTCATCTAAGTCATTTCAGAACTTCTCCTTCTCCTCTAACTCACATCCCACCAGTGGGGCATAGCCACCAACGACATTGAGCATCACACCTTCAATTTCCAGTTTCAGACTCATAAGTCCATCCGACATTCTTTTCACCTCCAGAACATTCCTAACAAACGCCTCCTTCCAGATGATTCCTACTCCATTTCTCCTCCTGTCAGTGCCACGATGGTACAACTTTAAATCTGCTCCTAAGCTTCTGGTCTTACTACCGTTCCACCTGGTCTTCTGGACACTCAGAATATCCACCCTCCTTTCTCAGAGACACTGGCCTGTGCTTCCCCCCCCCCCCCCCCACCCCCCCCCCCACAGACCGACTCCGCCCCCCCCCCCCCCCCGCAACGACTCCCCGCCTACGCT